>RBNI01001915.1:0-20413 GCA_003990745.1 Jimgerdemannia flammicorona | reverse complement strand
TTTTTTTTTTTTTTTTTTTATAATTTTATAATAAAAATAAATAAATTAAATTAAATTAAATTTTTTACAGTCAAATTTAACTATAAAATACTTTTAATAAGATATATATATAATATAAGTATTATGATAACCTAGTAGAGAAATATACCAAGTTACTATCTAAATTAGTCTCTATAATTTAGCTATTGTCATATTGGTCACTAAGTCCTTCAAATATGCCAGATTCTCTTCAAGATATATCTCTTAGACTAACTCAAGTTTGTTATAAGCAAGTTCTTATTGGAGTACCTTCCCAAGGTCTTATAGTCCTCAAACTTCTTATCTTTAAACTATCTTATTATCTCTTAGATTACTTGCAAGGAATTATATATATTATACTGAGAGGAACTGACTTTATTTCAGAAGAAATAAGAGAGGTATTTATATAAAATATAATTCAATGGTTGCTAAGATATAAAGCTAAATATAAATTCCAATAACTAAAATAAAATGCCAAGACAGAAAAAACTGCTAAGTTCTAGGGTTGGCACTGATAGTTATATAAATTCAGAATACTGGTATAATTCAGTGTCACATCAGAATGCTGGTGCTGGCATTATTTAGTGTTACATCAGAATGCCAGTACTGGCATTATTCAGTATAATCAAGAGACTTAGAGCAGAATGTTCAGGACCATGGGGGCTTTATCATTAGAGATCAAAATATCTTCAAAGGAGATGAGGTCTGTGAATTCGTTATTGTTGTTACATAGATCATATGTTTTATATACTTTGCATACTTTGTTACATATCTTGCATATGTTGCATGGGATGACATCATCACCAATGACATCATCACATTTAGTGGCGGAAAGGAGGTCTGGTGCTCTCTAGTCTATGAGATTCTCTTCTACAAAATAGAGAACAAATGTGGGGTCTTGTGGAGGTCTAACCTAAATGCTTGGGCCTTGGAATACTGAGATCAATTCTTGTAGGAATTGGTCTGAGTTGTTCTGAAGGATAGGATGTCAGAAGTCTTCTATTTTATCACTATTGAGAGTGATAGTAGACTGGGCTTCTGTAGCCACTCTGGCTTCTAGTGCATTGATATGGTGGAATAATAGGTCTCTGAAATCTGAGACTCTAACATACTCCAAGTTGGAGATCAACCATAGTGCATGCCTGAAGATCTGATGGATCTTCTTAGCCATTCTTACCTCGCATATATCTATAAGAATGGTATCTTGTAGCTCTTAAGGGCTGGCCTGTGAGAACTCCCAGCAGAGGAGGTTTCCTATTTTGTACTCCTGCCATATTTAGAGGTATTCAGTAGTAATAGTAATCCTTGTTTCCATTTCACAGTGGTAGAGAATATAGTGATAAGGGTCACCAGTACTCAGATTAACACTAGGAGTCCTTGAGTGGGTCCTCATGGCTCTTCTGATATCTTGAAACATCCTCTCTTCAACTGAGATGCCTTGGTGGTTCCTTGACCTTGAGGTTTGGCAAGCAGCAGGTATTTTATTTGTAGTGAGTCTTTGAGCTATTTTGGGATTGGTGGGTTTTGCTGATTGCTGCTACTGTAGTTCCTTAATTCTTCTTTTATATTCCTCAAAATACCATACTGTGGTCACAATGACTCATAGTTGGTTATTATTGCTCATCTCATATGCCATGTAATCTTCTTGTGCTCCAATCTGGTAACTTACAAGGAAAGACTGTCTCCTATGCTGATGTTATTATTCTGGGATCACCATTATATCTTTCTCCTAAATAAGGATCTTCTTGAGCATCCTTATTCATTGGTCCAGTCCTGAAAAATTTACTGATCCCATAACCTCTGGCAAGGGGTTGAAAAGTGGTATTTATAGGCTGGCATCTTCTCTTTGTATTTTGGTATGATGGTGAAGAGTCACTCCCTTCATATAGAGCAAGAGTCTGATTCTGATCTTGATCAATCAGTTGATAGTTTGAACTTCTCTGGCTTCGAAAGTCTCATGGATGAGTAGTTGCTGGTGCCGTATCCCTTAGAGAATGATCCAGAAAGATAGTCTGCTGGTCATAGGACATGCTGTTATGATTTGTAGACTAGAACCTCATGGGCAGTTATCATGTTTTGCTTCTCTTATATAGGTTCATGATACTTCTTGAGTCTGTTCTTATGTACCATGGTAGGCAGTATAGTCCCTGAGATTTTTCTAAGCCAGAAGGTAGTTCTCTTGATATCTTATACATAGAAGGGTCCTTCCCATTTGGGCTCCAGTTTTCACAACCATGAGGCTTCTACCATATTTCGATACAGTAGAACCTTTTCTCAGATTTGGATAGGTTCTAGGGTCTTGTGATTCTTTTTTGCATTCTTCCTTTTTTTTTTTTTTTTTTTTTTTTTTTTTTTTTTTTTTTTTTTTTTCTTTTTTTTTTTTTTTTTTTTTTTTATAGTTGCTTGGACTCCATCCTTTATTAATACCAGTCTATGAATAAGTATACATCATCGCCACCCCCTACCCAATCCCCATAGGGGGGCCCCTCCCCACCTTCTTACGAATAAACATCACCCTTTCACTCACTACTCCAACTCTTCCTTCACTCTGCCCACAAATTTTCTCAACTAAGCGGCATCTCCGACCACCCTGCAGTCCCCAGCCAAGCCACCAGCCTGTTAAGGTGTCTTCCATAAGCCTATGCCACTGCAGCAACCGGTCCCCCAAGCCCTGTCTCCTCCCATCCTCAAAAACAAATAGCCAATGACTGGCCAGCCCCACCCAAATAGCCAGAGCCCAACTTAAAGTAAGCCACTCCTTCCCTATCCCCCCTACCAATCTATCCCTCAAGTCCTCCCACCTCCCCCATACTTTATCTCCCCTACGCTGTACTCCCAAATGTTCCCCTATTGTCTGCCAAAAGTCCCCCAACACCTCACACTCTTCTAGCCAATGTTCAGGCATTTGTACATAACCCCCCTCCTGCCCCACATTATGGCACTCCTCACAGTTGAAGCAACCCCCTATGATAAGGTGCCCCAAGTGAAAGTTGAGCATAACATTCCTTTGCAGCATGTGCCACCAGACCACCCAGTACTTTGGCGGCATCCACTTTCTCACTACAGTACTCCAGGTCCAAACATCATACCAGTTCTACTCTTCGCCAATTCCAACACTTTGCCAACTGCTAGGCCACAGATCCTGGCCCGGTCCCCTTTGGCATTCCATTCTATCCTCAATATCGAACTCAATTAAAGGAGTGCTACTCAGCAGAATACGATCCCATCTCCACATTGCCGGGTCCCAGTCCTCCTCTCCTTTATTCCCCTGCCAACAAATACCAATGCGGTGTACCCCTTCTGCAATCCCCCACCAAAATCCTTTATAATACAGTTGAGCAGTGTTCTGAAGTCCAACCAAGGAGATGAGATTGCCAGTTGAGCCCCTTGGCAATGACCGCCTCTCCCAGATCTTCTGTAGCAGAGGAACCCAACCACCTCCTCTCAATTCCACTGCCCTCTGTAGCCACCACACTCTCAAGCAGTGTAACCGTTTTGGAAAGTCAACCAGCCCAAGACCATCTCTTGCCACTGGAAGGGATAAGGTCTTCCAACCAATCTGACTCCATCTGCCAGCCCAAATCCATCCCTTTGCCGACTCCATCAATCTCTTCACCACCTAGGCTGAGAAGTCCAGATGATATGCCAGGTACCACAACTTCGGCAGCCAGTAGACATTCAAAATTGAGACCCGCCCTGCCAGAGAAAATTTTCTTCCCCCCCAACTCCACAGGGCCTCCTCCCATATTCCAATCCTCTGCTCCCACCAAAGCCTGGGCAGAACTGACCCATAGACTGATAGATAGATGCCTAAGTACCACACTGCTTCGCCGGTGGGGACAATTGTTCCTATAACTTCCCCTCTCACCAAGCCATTGCCTAATACCATTGTTTCACACTTATGCCAATTCAGCTTAGCTCCAGAGTTCTCCTCATACCACTCTACAGTCTTCTTGAGCTCTTCCACATCAGCAATTGAACCCAAACCCACCACCATATCATCTGCAAAGGCCCCAACTTTCCATCCAATGCCAAAGACAGAGAGCCCTACTATCCTCCTCCGAATTCTGTCCATAAGGGATTTCAGGGAAAGAGCATACAAGATGGGGGACAGTGGGTCCCCCTGGGGCACCCCCCTACCCAAGGGGAATGCTATCCCTCTATGTCCATTACACGTAAGTGCAGCTCTACTCCCTTCCAGTAGGCTGACCATTGCTGACCAGAATTGGGACAGAACCCCCATTCTATCCAAAACTTTCACCAGCCAGACTCTTCGCACTCTGTCGTATGCTTTCTCCTAGTCCAAGAAGACCAGACACCCATCCAGTCCACAGGCCCTTGCCCCTTCAATAACTCCATGGACCCAGGCAGTATCATCCCTGATGAGCCGACCACCCACAAATCCCCTCTGCTCAACACCCACGACTTGTTGGGCCACCTTCTGTAGTCTTGCCACCACCACCTTAGTCACCAACTTTCTGTCTATATCTAGCAACATTATCGGCTGCCAGTTCTTCCAATCCTCCTGTCTTCCTTTGTTTTTATAAAGCAGTGTCACCAGCCCAAGGTCTTGCTCCCCCACCCACCTCCCTGTCTGTAGAATAAGGTCGCACAATGCTGTCATCTCTCTCATCACCCCTGAGACTCTCACCATTCGCTTCTAAAAGTCCCAGGGCAGACCATCCTCCCCAGGTACTGTATCTGGCATTGTTGTGGCAAGAACCTGGTGGATCTCTTCCTCCTGTACAGGTATCCCCAGATCACCTAGCCTCTTGACTTGAGGTGGGTGCCAATCCTCCAATGTTTGTTCAATGGTAGTGGCATCTGCCCCACCCTCCTCCTCACTCCACAATCCACTCCATCTCTTCTTCAGCGATCCAAGAATGTCCTGTACACCATGCACCAGTCTACCATCTGTGTCCAATACCCCTTCCCACTGTTGCTGTATCCACCTTGCCCTAAGGGCCCTTGTAAGAAACTTGGAAGGCCTCTCCCCTTCCTCCAGATCCTGCCAGTGAAGCTGAGCCACCAAGCTTTGTACCCTTGCCTCTTCCTCTTCCCACAGCACCTGTTGTAGTTCTCCAACCTCTATTTTCGCCCTCATCAGCCTCCAATCTTCTCCCTCCCCTAGCATCTTCAGCCTTGCCCACCCCTCCAGGAGCCTTGTCAATCTAGTAGAGACCCAATGCACTCTTCACCTTCGCTGCTTTCCTGCCTCCTTGCCAGCCTCACTCTAGTAAATCTTGGTCATCTCCTTCATCCTCATCCACCAAGTCCCAACTGAGGCCCCTTCCTGCCACCAGTTCTCCACCCTCAGCTGAATGTCTTTAGCCCACACATCCTACCGGGTCTTGTCATCTAACAAAGAGGAATTGAGGCACCAATGTCCAGGCCCATCCCCACTTCCCCCAAAGCACCCCTGTCCCAAAAGCCTCCAGTGATCTGACCATGGACACCATTCTACTTCCAGTGACTTCCAAACTTCTAGACCCCAGCAGCTTGCCATCAAAATCCAGTCGATTCTTGTCCCTAGACCCCCTGCCCAATGTGTATAGACCCTCCTATTCCCCCAGCACTCCCTACCAGTATCTACCAGCGTACTTAGTCATTCTACTTCCTCCCATGCCACCAGTCCTCTACTCCTGCTCTCAGCATCTCATCCTCGATCCATTCTATCCAACAGTATGTTCCAAACTATATTGAAATCTCCCCCAAGCATATCCACTCTAGTCTCTGCAAGTATCCCACTCTTCTGTAGGCCTTTCACCCAATCAACTCTCTCACCCCGTACCATGGGACAGTAGCAGGAGTCAACTGTAACTGACTCTCAGCCTGCCCAAATCCACTCACCCCAGACCAGCCTCTCTCCCCAGCTCCTCACCTCCTATATCTCCCCTCTGCCTTTTTGAACCAAAATCCCAACCTTATCCTTCCAAATCGCTGCACCTCTCCATTCCTTTGTCCATTCCATCCTATCAGAATCATCTTCACACCAGACATCCTGTAAGAGGAAGAGATCGGCCTCCAATCCCTTCATCTAAGTAAAAATGTTTCTATATCAAGTAGCACCCCGCAACCCATTCACGTTTAAAGAAAAAATGTTAGTTGTACTATTCATAATGAGAGATGTTATGCTGTTAATCAATCTCTACTGCTCTATGCTCATCTCCTCCTGCACCATGTCCAGATTATGTTCTGCAGCCACCTCCTCCTCTTCTGCCCTCTGAGCCTCCAATCCAGCCAGCAATTCGTTCATCTCTCCATCTGCTTTCTCCTTAAACTCCTCTCAGTATTCAATGCATACCTCCTGCCAGAGCTGTAGCCCATGACGCTTATTCCAGCAGTATTCAGCCCTCTCTCCAGCAACGACTGCCATCTCTGCCTCCCTCTCCTTATCCACCTCATACCCTTTCTCCTCCAGGTACACCACAAGAATTTCCACCTTCAATGCCTTCATTACACCATCCCCCTGCAGTATCTCTGCCCAATGATCATCACTCATCACTTGCAAGTCCACCTCCCCCAACTCTTCTGCCACCAGGTTGTTCATCATCCGGTACATCCAAAGTAAGTTCCCCACTACTTTCCCCCCCAGAGTCGCCGATCTCCCTCCATCCAACATTGTGGTGTCAGCTCCAGCACTTGCAGACTCATCCCACACCTCCGGGACATCCACCAGTTCCTCCTCACCCACCGCCACCACCTGTCCCCCATATGCCACCTCCGGAACTCCAAATTGCACCCTCTGGGCCCCTCGCATTGGCATATCTTCTACCACCCTGTTTCAGGAAGCTGGGCCACATCTGATAAGAGGGGTAGGGGAAGAGGAGCCCTCCCAGTCCTCCTCCCATACCTCTAGTGTACCATCTATATACAGGTCTCTACTATGCTTTGCCTTATCCTCCCCTGCCCCTATCTTGTCCTTCTCCACCCCCTCGCCAGCCCAGACACTCGCTTCAGCTCCCCCTGTGCCCTTCACCTTGCTCACATCCCCTAGTGGCCTGTCATCCAGCTTGGCCAGCAGCTCCATCTGTCTTTTATGCCCCTGAGCCCATTCCCACTACTCCTTGGTCCCTCAAATCCGCTTTCCATCTACTACCTCCAAATGCATCGCCTCCACGAAAGCCTCCCAAGCCTTCGCTTGCCTCTCTATAGCACCACCCAGCTCTTCTAGTACTTCCAATAAATCCTCCTCCTCCTCCTCACTACCCTTCACCCTTGTCACCTTATACAGGATTGCTCCCCAGACCATCACTGAAGGCCAATCTCTCACCTTTCCAGAAGCTTCTTTCCTAGCCAGCTGAATCCTCACATCCATGTCGCCAGTCCTAAGCGAGGTCCCTTCTCAGATCCTGAATCTGATATCCAACACCTCTCCATACTCTGTCATAAAATCCTCAACTCTCTTTCTCATCTCCATTGCCGTCACCATCGGCACTCCTTTCACCAGCAGTTGGACCACCCTGGGATCCCACTTCAGGCAATACGCCATCAGAACACACATCTCCCCAACCACTAATCTAACCTTCAGCACCTCCTCCAGCAGTGCCACCTCCTCAAACCCCACCTCCACTCCCTCCAGTCCCTTCAGGAACTTCACAGATGCTGCTTCTGCCACCTGCTTAGCGATGAGCCCCAGTACCATTTTCGCCATCACTGCTAAGCCCCAGAAACACAATATGACTGCAAATTCTGAGATCAACTTCTTGAGTAATGGCGCCACCACTAGTCCCGTTACACCATCCGCCAGGTCCCCAGGCCTTGTGCCCTTCCCACTACTTAGCTCACCATCAGCAGTCCCATCTAGATTTTTTTCTAGATCACCCATCACACCTCCATCAGCAGTCTCCACTGCAGTCACTACCCCCCCAGCTCCACCCCTATGGCCCTCCAGAGAGGCACCCCCATGAGGTTGCTGCCTAGAATCCCTCACCGGCACCTTCCCCCCCCTCAGCCAGCTCTCCAGTCCGGCTCTCTGCTGACCCCCCTTCACCTTCTCTGCAAAGCTCGCCCTGCCAGACCCTTGACCTCCAGCTCCACCCCCTCCTCCACTATGTCCTCCCGCCAGCAGGCCCCTCATGCTTCCCCCCAAGCCAGGGCCTCTCCCCACTTGCTGCTATTCGAATGCTCCAGGGCCACCCTGCCCAGTACGCACCTCAGGATGCTCATTGGTTGCTATGAAACTAATAGCTTGTCTCTAGAAACTGTGTCAAAAGTATTGCCAAGGATTGTATAACCTGAATATTACTGGAGAAAGGTGGTGTTTCTGCATTCTTCCTTATTAGTGCTTGTGACTTGATAATATAATCTTCAGCCTTCTTTCTAATTTGGTATAGTCTCCTGATTTCTGCATCAATCTATCTCCAAGTTAGGTCTAGATTTGTGGCTGAGGTTCTATCAGAATCTTCTTCTTTAAAGAGCAGTTCTCTTGGGGTAAAGTGTGTACTCTGTGACTATATATCTCATAGGACAGAGAGGGCAGTTGGGAGGTAGTTATCTCAATTCTCATATGTCTCTGAGATTTTCACCAGAATGTTCTTAAGGGTCTTGTTGGTTTTCTCTATCTATCCATTTCCTTGAGAGTAGTATATAGTAGTCTTAATGTGCTGGATTTTGTATTTCTGATACATTATCTCATAGAATCCATTGACAAATTCTGTGCCATGGTCTGTTGTGATTTGCTTCAGTGTCTTGTAGTGGCAGATGATTTCTCAGTGTAGGAAGTCAGCTATAGAGAGGGCATTGGCTTCTTATAATGCTCCTGCTTCTATCCATCTGGTAAAGAGGTCTACAATAACTATAATATAGCAGTTTCCTAATAGTATTACTGGTAGTAGCCCAATGATATCCATTGCGATGTGGTGGAAGGAGATAGGCTCAATTCTTGATGACTTGGGTGCCTGGTCTTGCTGATCTTATTTCTATTTTTGGCACTTGTCATACCCTTTGACAAATTGGTGCAGGTCTTCTTCCATCTTGAGCCACTACATGGTTCTTCTTGCCTTATCATATATATTGATTCCTCCTAGGTGTCCTTGCTTGTGTACTTCCTTCATTACTTGATACTTCTTGTATTTAGGTATTACTAGCTTTTCTCCTTTTCTGAGTATAGTGTTGTCTAGTTCAAACTGTTTCTAAGTCTGGTTGATGATGGTGATTGTCCAGGGTTTGAGGTGGTTGAGCATCTTCTGCTGCCTAAGATAGCTAATTAATCCATAATATAGCTCCTTATTCATATTGAGTAATCTTGATGGGGGTGTTTTGGAGTATCCTTGAGAGTGCATCAGCATTGGTGTTGGTTCTTCCTGAGCAGTGCTTGACAGTACAGTCATACTCTTGCAGCCTGTAGATCCATCTGACATATATTCCTTTGGGATTCAGAGTGTGGAATAGCCAGACAAGAGCAGAATGGTCTGTTTGAATAGTGAAGTATTTCCCAGCTAGGTAGTAGTGGAACTTGTCTACTACCCAAACTTCTGCTAAGCATTCAAGCTTACATGACTCATAGTTTTGTTCTGCTCCATGGGTACCTTGGCTTGCATAGGAGATGACATATTCATGTCTATCTTTCTTCTGAACTAGGACTGCTCCAAGTCCTATAGCACTTACATCTGTCTGCAGGATGAATTCTAGATTCTAATCTGGTCTTCTGAGAATAGGTGCTTGGGTCAACCTAGTCTTGAGTTCATTAAAGGTTTCTTAGTGCTCCTTGGTCTATTCAAATTTGGTTTCCTTCTTCAGTAGCTTATAGATAGATACTGCAATATTGGAGTATCCTTTGATGAATCTTCTGTAGTAGCTGGCCAGTCCAAGAAAGGCATGGACTTCTGTAGTTGTTCTGGGTCTCAAGTAGGCTGTAATAGCCTTGATCTTCATGGAGTCTGTGTAAATTCTGGTCTGGTTGATGAGGTATCCTAGATAGGTGATTTCCTGAGCTGCAAACTTATATTTCTTGGGCTTGATGTAGAGGTCATGCTCCTTGAGCTTCTTGAGAGCTAGCTGTATGTGATTGACATATTCCTGTGCAGTATTGCTGAAGATGATCATATCATCAACATAGACAAAGAGCCATTTTCCAATCTAGTTACTGAAGACTCTATTTATCATTTACTGAAAACTTGCTAGAGCATTGCACATTCCAAATGACATTTGCAGGTAGATATAGGTGGCATCAGGTGTGATGAAGGCTGATTTCTCACTAGTATCTTGAGTGAGATCAATCTGATGGAAGCCTGAGAACAGATCCAAGGTGGTGTAGTATTTGACTTCACTTCCAAGGATAGTAAGGATTTCTTGAATATTTGGCAAGGGCTGCCTATCCTTCTTAGTGATGATATTGAGCTTTCTGTAGTCAATACAGAGTCTTAGTATAAACTCTCCAGGTTTGCTTTCTTTCTTTGGGGCAAGGACAATGGGTGAAGCCCAGAGATTGATAGCTTGCTTGATAATTCTAGCTTCTTCCATTTCCTTGAGTTCTGCTCACAGCTATTCTCTGTAGGCAGGTGGTATGAGTCTGGCTTTCTGGTAGATGGGCTTGGTATCACTAGTGTCAACTTTATGGTAGCACTTGGATTCTTGATTGTGGATATCCCTGAAGTCTGTAGTAAGTACTCCTTCATTCTGGTGTAGGATCTTAAGAAGTTATTCTTCCAGGGGAAAGTTTTCTCCAATAGTGTATGTATACTTGTTCTGGTTCTTATCTTTCTTATGCTCAAGTTCAGTAATCTTGGTGGTGGCATAGGCTCCTCTTCCAGTAGATCTAAAGCCTTGTTCTCCTCTCTTGGTCTTGATGAGTTCAATGACTTCAATGATCTTGGGTTTCTTGATTTCATGGATTAGCATCTGGCCAATCCTGTCATGCTTCTTGACTTTCAATGGGGTGGTGGGGTTGTGATTTCTGACTATGAGGAAGATCTCACCAGTGTAATCAGGGTCAATTACTCCTCCTTCAACTGAGATTTTGCTTTTGGCCAGACTGCTCCTGATCTTGATAATTCTGGCATAGTTTTCTGGCAACTTGGCTCCAATTCCAGTGCCAAGTAGAGTGGTGGTCTGTGGTTCAAGGATAGCATCTTGAATGCTGGTAAGATCTATTCCTATGGCTCCTTTAGTCTTGTATTCTGGGATCTTAGCTTCAGAGTGAAACTTCTTGACCTTGAGGGTGATGTCTGATTCTTATTCCTCCTCATTGTTACTATCAGCCTAAAGCTCAGGGGGCTAGTCATCTTCTTCAGCTTTCCTTTTTACTTTGGCAGCTTCTTGCTCATATTTTTGTTGGTGGATTTTTCTGACTTCACTAATATAGGACCAGCAGTCATTCAGGTGTTCAGAGTAGTACATTCTAGTACCATGGGGGCATCTTTCTTGAGAGATATAGCTATCAATGATCTTGTTGTACCACTGCTCATCTGTGAGCTTGGGTGTCTTGTTCTTGTTCTTTTTCACCAAGTGTATGAAGACCTCTGTGTCCTCTTCATCTCCTTCCTCTATGTCTGATAGAACTCCTTTGTGGACATTGATAGAGACTCATACCTTTCTTCTTCTATAGTTGATCTACATCTTCTGGGCATTGAGGTCAATGATGACCTTGGCCTTGTGAAGCCATTGGTTGCCAATAAGGATATCATAGTTGGTGGTGCTTGTAACAATCATATTTACTAGGATAGTAGCTCCTCCTATCTTGATGGGGACTTCTCGGATCTTGCCAAGGAGGGTAGCTCATATACCATCTGCTGTAATATAGACCATCTTGGTGGACTCTTCAATGTCCCAACCTAGGTAGTCAATTGTCTTCTTGCTCATGAGGCATCCTCCAGCACTGGTATCAATGATGACATCAAAGATACAGTCTTTGATCTGACATGGGGTATAGGCTGATGTCTTGCACTGGTCTTCAGATTCTTCACCTGAGTTTTCAGATTCTTCCTGTGCATTGTGAGCTTCTACAATTTTGTACTCTTGATTCTTGATGGTAGTTGCAAGTCCTACTCTCAACTGCTGTCTGAAGGCAAGGACTTCAGCTAGTTGTCCAAAAGTAGCATTGACCTTCTATTCCTTAAGGTCCTTGTAGATATCATACTGGTGGATCTTGGTCTTATGCAGCTTCTGTTCCTTCTTGCTTTCACTTTCTCCTAAGACTGGAGTAGTGCCTTTAATAATTTGACAGGTAGCTTCATCTAACTCTATGTCTTGATCAATCTCGTTGGGTTGAGTCTTGCTTTGAATAGTGATAGCTGGGGTCTTCTTTGGTCTTCTAACTGGCTTACTATTGCTCTTCTTGTCATAGGGCTTAGACTGGGTTCTGGTACCTTCAGTAGCAGGGTAGAATTTGAGCTCCTCATAGTATTCTTCATTGTTAGTGTCACTAATCTCCTCAATGACTACTGTATTGGTTTGTTCTCTGGTTCTGCTAGCATTGCTTGATTAGGCTTTGCATCTTGTTTCAGTTATGCAATTCTTTGCATAGTGGCCTTCTTCTCTATATCTGAAGTATGTAATATTGTGTTCTTCTGTAACAGCTACAAATCTCTGCACTGGTCTCCTGTTGGCACTTCAGACTTCTCTGACAACATTACCAAGGTGTGCAGTCATCTTGGTGAACTGCTTGGCAAGTTCCTCCACTGGGTCAGCTTTGGCTACCTTGGGGGTAGGTAGGGTTGGTTGTCTGTTTACAACTATAGTAGGTATGATACTAGTTGACTTTGATGACTCCATCTTGATGCCAGTTATTTTCTCTATTGAGTGTTTGGCAGGGTGTCTAGTAGTTCAATACCTCTATACAAAGACCACTTTCTGATCAAGGGTCAGTATAGCTGGGGTAGACCAGATTGCTAGGGCAATTTCAGGATAAACTCCTTTGAGGAAGGTTGAATCTGCTATTTGTTCCTTGAGGGTATCATCATAGCCAGCCAAGACAATCTGGTGGCAGATTCAGATATAGAATGAGTTGGGATCTTCACTAAGTCTCTGGCAGATAGTATTAAGTTAATTCTTGAGAGCTTGCTTGATCTCTTCAGTATAGTATATTGTTCTGAGAAAGGCCTTCATGTTGACAAGTTTTGCTGTACCATTATCAGCAATAGTGGCTATATTGAACTTGTCTCTGGCAGGTCCTCTGAGGCTGACTGATAGAAGGGCCAATTGTGCATCTACACCAAGGGCTCATATGGCAGTAAATTGTTCAAAGTCTTCAATAAAGGTCAGGATTGACTCTTCAGTAGTATATCCATAGAATGTGGGGGGGCATATTTCTATCTTATCTTGAATTCTTACAGAGATGACTCTTGTAGTCAGGGTAGTTATTGTGGGGATTATTCATTTTTCAGCTTGAAAGTGAGGGATTCATCTTGAATCACCAGCCAATAGATACTAAGTTGTCATGTAGTGATCACTGAGTCTTTCAAATATATCAGATTCTCTTCAAGATGTATCTCTTAGATTAACTCAAATTTGTTATAAGCAAGTTCTTATTGGAGTGCCTTCCCAAGGTCTTATAGTCCTCAAACTTCTTATCTTTAAACTGTCTTGTTATCTCTTAGATTGCTTGCAAAGAAGTGTATATATTGTACTAAGAGGAACTGACTTTATTTCAGAGGAAATAAGAGGGGTATTTATACAAAATATAATTCAATGGTTGCTAAGATATAAAGCTAAATATAAATTCCAATAACTAAAATAAAATGTCAAGACAGAAAAAACTGCTAAGTTCCAGGGTTGGCACTGATGGTTGTACAGGTTCAGGATGCTGGTATAATTCAGTGTTACATCAGAATGCCAGTGCTGGTATTATTCAGTGTTACATCAGAATGCTGGTGCTGGCATTATTCAGTATAACTAAGAGACTTAGAGCAGAATGTTCAGGACTATGGGGGCTTCATTATCAGAGGTCAGGATGTCTTCAAAGGAGATGAGGTCTGCGAATTTGTCATCATTGTTATGTAGATTACATGTTTCACATATTTCATATGCTTTGTCACATGTCTTACATATGTTGTGCAGGATGACATCATCACCAATGACATCATCATGTTTGGTGACAGAAAGGAGATCTGATGCTCTCTAGTCTATGAGGTTCTCTTCCACAAAATAGAGAACAAATGTGAGGTCTTGTGGAGGTCTAATCTGAATGTTTGGGCCTTGAAATACTAAGATCAATCCTTACAGGAATTGGTCTGGGTTGCTCTGAAGGATAGGATACCAGAAGTCTTCTACTTCATCATTATTGAGGGTGATAGTGGACTGGGCTTCTGTAGCCACTCTGGCTTCTAGTGCATTGATATGGTGGGATGACAGGTCTCTGAAATCTGAGACTCTAACATACTCCAAGTTGGGGATCAACCATAGTACATGTCTGAAGATCTGATGGATCTTCTTAGCCATCCTTGTCTTACATATATCTATGAGAGTGGCATCTTGTAGCTCTTGAGGGCTGGCCTGTGGGAACTCTCAGCAGAGGAGGTTTCCTATTTCATACTCCTGCCATATTTGGAGACATTCAGTAGCAATGGTGATCCTTGTTTCTATTTCACAGCAGTAGAGGATATAGTGATAAGGGTCACCAGTACCCAGGTTGACACTAGAAGTCCTTCTTGAGCAGGTTCTCATGGCTCTTCTGATGTCTTGGAACATCCTCTCTTTAACTGAGATGCCTTGGTAGTTTCTTGACCTTGAGGTTTGGTGAGCAGCAGGCATTTTATTTGTAGTGAGTCTTTGAGCTATTTTGGAATTGGTGGGTTTTGTTGGTTGCTGCTACTGCAGTTTCTTGATCCTTCTTTTATATTCCTCAAGATACTATACTGTGGTCACAATGACTCACAGTTGGTCATCATTACTCATCTTGTATGCTGTATAATCTTCTTGTACTCCAATCTGGTGGCTTACAAGGAAAGACTGTCTTCTATACTGATGTCATCATTCTGGGGTCACCATTACACTATATACTATATTAGATATACTAGATAACTAGGACTACCCTATTGTACCAACTTATATAAATAATACAAATAGTCAAATAAGAGTACAAAGTATCTCTAGCTGATATACTATACTAGAACTTAAGATTTATATTTCTAATAGGAATAGCTAAATACTATCAGAAATAGTAATCTATAATTAGCTATAGTAACTAGATAATACATAATTATAACTATATAAAATATTTCAGAGATTCAAGTGAATAAATATCAGTCTAAAAATTTTAAAAAGCAAAAGCCAATTATCTAGTATACTGTAATATAGTAGATGCTTAACCTTGAGAGTACATCAGATTTCTGTATTTTGAAAACTTAATCTTTTTTGATTCTGCAGAGTCCTCAGGATACAGAAGTGGGTAAGTTCAAAATATATCTACCTATAAGCTTACTAGTTTCTTTACTTTCTCTTTGCTTTGAACTATTTCAATCTGAGGTTTATTTACTCTAGATATTGAGAATATTTATACAAGTTTGTTAGCTATAAGGTGGCTAAGTAATGACTAAGTTATGTATGAGTTACTTTTCACAAATATTAATCCTTGACATCTGTTAAATCTTTGACAATTATCAAGACTTTAACATCATGAATTTTTGACATTTGTAAAGAGTTTAATATTTGTGAAATGACTGCTATTTGTAAGACTATACTATATTAGGAATTGGGTTTATATACTATGATCAAATGTCTAATTCTCCTAATCCTTGTTTCTAATTTAGATAAACCATTACAACTTCCTTCTGAATAGGTAATTTGTCCCTAAAATATCCTATTTACTTGAACTTCCAAGCTTCTACAATTTGTATCTCCTTGTACTGTACAATTTATATTATTATGTTCTCCTAATAATACTCTTGATATGTCCAAAATCTCCTAGAACTACTCCTTAGAAATGGGCTAGAGCTGCCTCATTATCTTTGAAAAACTTATTAACTCATTTGGTGATTGTGATCTAAGAGTGAGAGAGCTAGCACTCTCTGATCCAGTCTTTTTTTCTCATTTCTGGCTATGAATTCAGTAGCTATCCTAACTTGAAGTATTCTTAAAGCTCTGTCTGATTCTGATAGACCTTGAAGTGTGAAATTTATGATAGATATATCTATACTATACTTTGGATACTGTTAAAGGATTCTTCTATTGTGGGTAACTCAGTAGTACACTATTGTCTTTCTATGGCTCATTATATAGTACTAGTGATCTTAAGAGCTGTGGTCATACTTTGTTAACTAGCCATGATATTTTTTAAGTTGATTTCAGTGAATAGTAGTAGGGATGATTGTGTCTGAGAGTTTTCATAGTCAAAAGGTAGTTCCTTTTATATCTTGCACAAGGTAAGGTCCTTCTCATTTAGGCTCTAGTTTTTATGACTATGAAGCTTCTACTATATTCTGATATATCAGGACTTTGTCTCCTATCTTGATAATCTCCAGAGGCTTGTAAACCTTTTCCACATTATTCTGTTATAGTGTCTGTGTCTTGGTTATGTAATCTTTAGTCTTCTTCCTGATTTGGTGTAGTTTCTGTGTTTCTCTATCTACACATTTCTATACAATATCTCTTCATTAGATAATAGGGTTTTTTGAGAACCTTTTTCTCTGAACAGTATTTCCCAAGAGGTGAAATGGATACTTTGTAATTAAATATCCCAGAGAGCAGATAATACTATTGGCAGATAGTGATCCCAGTTTTCATAGTTATCATAGATCTTAGCAATAACATTTTTAAGGGTCTTGTTGATCCTTTCTATCTGTCCATTTTTTTAAGGATAGTATGCTGTAGTCTGAATATACTGGATCTTGTACTTCTTGTAAAGAACCTCAAAGAACTGGTTCACAAATTCTGTTCCTCTATCTGTGGTTACTTATATTGGGGTCTTGAACTAGCAGATGATTTCTTTATAAAAGAAATCAGCAATTGACTGTGCATTGACTTTCTTGAGGAGTCCTGCCTCTATCCATTTTGTGAAAAGGTCTATGATGACAATGATATATCAGTTGCCAGTCAAAGTCAAGGGTAGAGGATCAATCACATCTATTGCAATGTGGACAAATAGTACTGATTTTATATATGAGCTTGATTTTATTGATCTTGTTTCTATTTTTGACATTGTTATAGGTCTTGACAAATTATCTGATATCTTTCTCTATTCCTGGTCACCATATTGTTCTTCTTACTTTATCATATATGTTTATTCCTCCCAGATGACCAAGTTCATATACTGATTTCATTGCTTGCTCCTTCTTGTGTTCTGATATGACTAGTAGCTTTCCTTTCTTCAATATTTCTCCATCAGTTTTGAATTTTATCCATGTTCTGTTAATAATTATTTGTGTTTATTTTTCCAGATATTGGGGCATCTTTTGCTGTTCCAGATAGGTGATCATTCTATAATAGAGCTTCTTATTTATAATTGATTTACTGGTTGGAAGTCCTTTGGAGTATTTATAAGAGAGCATCTATATTGGCATTAGTTCTTCCTGGGTAGTATATGATGGTTACATTATATGCTTGTAACTTCATAATCTATCTGACATAAATTCCTTTGGATTACCTAGTAGTTAGTAGCCAAGTAAGAGCTGAGTGGTTCATCTGAATGGTGAAGTGTCTTCTGGCAAGATAGTAGTAGAACTTTTTTATAGTCTAGATGACTGTAAGATATTCCAACTTATAGGATTTATATTCTTTTTCAGCTTCCAGATTCCTTGACTTAGATATGCAATGATATACTCCACTTTGTCTTTCTTTTGAGCTAGGACTGCTCTTAGTTCTTATACTTGCATCTGTCTACAAGATGAATTCTTGAGTCCAATTAGGTCTTCTGAGGATAAGTGCCTGGGTCAGTCTGATCTTAAGTTCTTTGAATGCTTTTGTTGCCTGCCAGTCTATTGGAACTTGGTATCCTTCTTATTGAGTTTGTAGATTGGGCCTGTGATATTAGAGAATCCTCTAATAAATTAGCAGTAGTATAAGGTGAGTCCCATGAAGGCTTGGGCTTTAGTAACTATAGTGAGCCTTGAGTATACTACTACTGCTTAAATATTGAGAGAGTCTGTGTATGTTCCATCTCAATTAATGATATAGCCAAGATAGATAATCTCAATTTCTGTAAATTTGCACTTCTTGGACTTAATGTAAAGACCATGCTGTCTCAGCTTTTCCATTATCTGCTGGATATACTGCAGATATTCCTTGGCTGTCTTGCTGTAAATAATAATATTATCCATATAAACCATTATTCATCTTCTTATATTATAGTAGAAGATTTTGTTCATCATTTGCTGAAAGCTCACAGGGGTATTACATATTCCAAATAGTATTTGCAGATAGATATAGATTCCATCTGAGGTAATGAAGGCTGATTTCTTGCTTGCTGTTTCTGTGAGTCTGATTTGGTGGAATCCTGAGTATAGATCCAAGGTACTATAGTACTATACTTTATCTTCCAGAGTTATAAAGATATTATTGATGAGGGGCAGTAGTTGGCGATCCTTCTTAGTAACTACATTGAGCTTTCTGTAATCAACATAGAGTCTTGGGGTGAATTCTCCAGGCTTGCTTCCTTTCTTTGGAGCTAGTACAACTGATGAAGACCAGAGACTGCTGGCCTTCTTGATGATACTAGCTTCTTCCATCTGCTTGATTTCTTCTCTGAGCCACTCTTGGTAGACTGGTGGGACAGATCTTGCTTTCTAGTAAATTGGTTCAGTATCTCTAGTATCTACATCATAATTGTAGTGTGGGGTCTTTCCTTTGATATCCTTGAAGTCTGTAGTGAGGATATCCTCAAATTCATTGAGTATTTTCTTGAGCTCTATCTTGAGTGGGAATTTATTTCTAATAGTATAACTGTACTTATTTATAGTTTCCTCCTTCTTGTATTCTAGCTCAGTGATCTTGGTACTAGTAAATACTCCTCTTTCTGTGGATCTAAATTCTTTCCTTTCTCTTTCTGTTTCCTCCAACTCTTAACTTCCATGATCCTTGGTTGAAAAACTGGGAAGATCAATATCTATATCAGTTAATCTTTTTTCTTTATTAGAAATGTAATTGTGAGATTATAGTTTCTAATGATAAGTAGTATTTCTCCAATATAATCTGAATTGATAACTCTTCCTTCAATTGTGATTTCACTCCTAACCAGGCTGCTTCTTGTCTTGAGGATTCTGATATAGTCCTTTGGAATGGTCATCTCCAGACCAGTTGCCAGTAGGGTAGTTGTCTGAGGTTTGAGTATAGTTTCCTCTACTGTGGCAATATCTATTCCAGCTGAATTTTCTGACTTATATTCTAGTAAGACTGCATCAGAATGAATCTTCTAAATTTTGATCTTGATTTCCTCTTTGTTGTCACTATCTTTAAGGAGAGCTAGTGGTTCATCATTCTCTTCTTCTTTTATTTTCTTTTCTTTTCTTATCTGTTTCTTGAGGGCCTTCTCTCTTCTTTGGTAGTAGATCTTCTTAATTTTGCTACTGTACTGATAACACTTATTGATATGCTCTATACAGTATATTTGGATCCCATAGAAGTAAACTCCTTGTAGTGCATATCCTTCTATAATCTTCTTGTATCAGTTTTCTTCACTCATTTATCTGATTTTCTTCTTTTTCTGGGTTATTACTATATAGGCTTCCTCCTGTTCACTCTCTTCTTCCTCTATCTCAGGCAGGACTCCTTTGTTGATATTGATGAGAATTCACATCTTCTGTCTATAGTAGATAATTTGTATCTTCTAGGCATTTAGATCAATTATTGCCTTGGCTTTGTAGAGTCATTAATTACCAATAAGGATGTTATAGTTGGTTGTATTGGTCACAATTATATCTACTAGAATAGTTGCTCCTCTGAACTTAATGGGAATATCTCAGATTGTTTCCAGGAGTATGGCTCTTGTACCATCTGCTGTAATGAATACTAATTTGATTACTTCTTCAACTCTAGGCAGTCTGCTGCTTTCTTGCTGAGAAGGCATCCTCCTACTCCTATATCAATGATAGCCTCAAAGACTCTATTCTTGATTTAACAGATTATATAGGTAGAGGTCTTACAGTTGTCTTTGCTTTCTTCTCCTGAGTCTTCTTGAACATTGTTGACCTCAGTTATCTTCTATTCTTGCTCTTTGATTGTTTCAGTAAGTCCATATCTAATTTACTATCTGAATGTAGGTATTTCTGCCAGCTGGCCAAAGATTGCATTGATCTTTTGTTGACTGAGATCCTTAAAGATATTATACTTGAAGGTCTTGGTTTTGCAAAGCTTCTTCTCCTTTTCTCCTTCACTGGCTAGAGTGATTTCTCAGATGATATCTTGAACAGCCTGTTATAGCTCTATATCTTGATCCATTTCTTCATCTTGACTTTTTGTAGTAGTCTCTATCTGCTTTTCTACAGGATTCTTCTTGGGTCCCCCTGGTGGTCTCTTTTTTTTT
>RBNI01001914.1:0-20414 GCA_003990745.1 Jimgerdemannia flammicorona | reverse complement strand
CGGTTCTTGAACAAGAGTTTTCCTTGGCTCTTGGAGTCTTTTCCCAAAGTTTCTCAAAAACTTAAGTTGGTATTATCTTACACTAGACTTCTGCGTCGTTCAGATAAAAGACCAATGGACTGACTGAGGTTTATTCACTCTAAGATATGGGGTTACTTATACAAGTTTGCTAGCTATGGGGGGCGCGACTAAGGCTAAGGTATACTACGTTGTGGTGAACTTTGCTATGTTATTGGCTTGCACGATGTGAGGTGCAGGCTATTGTTTACTACGGATTGGGTTGTAGGGGATAGCAACGCTGGATTCGGACTTGCTGACAAAATGCTGGAAATGGTTGTACTGGATAGCAATGCTGGAAACAGTTGTGCTGGGTAGCAACGCTGGATTCGGACTTGCTGACAAAATGCTGGAAACGGTTGTACTGGATAGCAACGCTGGAAATGGTTGTACTGGGTAGCAACGCTGGAAACGGTTGTGCTGGGTAGCAACACTGGATTCGGACTTGCTGACAAAATGCTGGAAACGGTTGTACTGGATAGCAATGCTGGAAATGGTTGTGCTGGGTAGCAACGCTGGATTCGGACTTGCTGACAAAATGCTGGCATGAAGGCTGCACAATTCTCGCAGCTGACGGGTGGTACTTTTAGAGGAAATAGTACCCTTCGTCCGCAGCGGGCAAATCTTGCTGGGTTAAGATTTCTTCTTCATCATACCTCTCCTCAAAAGGGGGAAGCGCTGGCCAAGAGGTGAGGGGGTAGAAAAGTGGCCAGTCATCTTCAACAACATTCTCCAACCCTTGAACAGCTTGAATGCGGACAGAGGACTGGTAGACTCTCCGTTGCTCCTCTTCTTCTTCTGAAAACTCGTCAGTTTCAGTATCAGAGGGGGTTTCTTCAGAGGCAGGGTCTTGGAGTTCTTGGGCTTCCTCTTCAAAGACAGGGACTTCTTGAGCTTCTTCTTGATTCGGTTCCCAAATGATGAGATGTGAATTGTGGCTGACAGGGTGGTGGGTGGTTGGGGTAACTCCAACGGGTGCTTCTATGGTAATGGGTGGACCTTCAAATATCTCCATAAGACTCATTAGGTGACCTTGATGGTTGTCTCGGAGTGGGGTGGTGTGGAAACCTGGCTGAGTGGGTTCGGTTTGTTGGCTTCCTACGGCGACGCGGTTGCTGCCAGTAGAGTTGGCTACTTCAGATTCTATCCAGTCAGCATCTTCAGTTGAAAGGCGGGAGAGGCTGCCAGCTGTTACTCCTTGCAAGTGTGCTATGGCCCAGGGAATATGGCGGAAGATTTGGTGGACACGGAGGGCTCTCTTGATTAGCCGGCTAGTAGTTATCAATTCAGTAATGAGGCCTTCCCGGTCGTCTTCTTGAGTCTCATTGCAAAGGCGGTGTCCGATTTCGTAGTCATGCCAGAGGGTCATTCGTTCGGTGGTGTCTTTGAGCTGCTGGGTCATTATATACCAGTAGTTGATGAAGTGTCCAAGGTCCTCAGTATAGAAGTTCAAGTGTTCAGAGGTATCTGGGCGCCAAATGGCCTTCTTGATAGCTTCAAAGATCAGGGTCTTTGGGCCAGGCAAAGGGGTAGAGTGGCGGGAAGTCTGGTTGGATCGGCGGATGGGAGGCATTGTGTGATGGTTACTTGGTTCTTTGGTGCCGATCCCTGAGGCAGAGTATGGTTCCTTAAATAACATGGTCTTCATTTTGGCTCGGATCATCTTGTCTTCTTTTGGGATGATCACCTAATGGGTCAGGCTGTCTATTTGATTGTCACGCCATTATGTTGTCTGATCTTAGCAGTCACCGGTACTCCGTTGTCAATTGCGTACGTCACAATATATACTATCTGGCTTATATCATTAATTTGGCTGTTCAGGACTTTTTAGTCTATTTAAAAGCTAATGATGATGTGAGTAAAGATAGTTCTAGAGAAATAATTTCAAAGCTCTGATTAATTATTATCAAGATCTAGTCATTACTACAATATTGAGATTTACTATATAATATAAAGCTTTTGAAGTCTACAATCTAAAAGAACTTATTTTGGACATTAAAACTTAATAGAATTCAACATATTTGATGATTGAATGAGCCTTAGAATTATCAGAGATAAGCTGATTATTTTATATTTATTTTTTTTTATTTTTCAGTTTTTTTTTAATATTACATAGTAGTCACTGAGTCCTTCAAATATATCAGATTCTCTTCAAGGTGTATCTCTTAGACTAACTCAAGTTTGTTATAAGTAAGTTCTTATTGGAGTACCTTCTCAAGGTCTTATAGTCCTCAAACTTCTTATCTTTAAACTGTCTTGTTATCTCTTAGATGGCTTACAAGGAATTGTGTAAGTGAACCAGAACTAACTTTATTTTAGAGGAAATAAGAGGGGTATTTATACAAAATATAATTCAATGGTTGCTAAGATATAAAGCTAAATATAAATTCCAATAACTAAAATAAAATACCAGGATATGGAAAACTGCTAAGTTCCAGTATCAGTACTGATGGTTGTACAGAGTTAGGATGCTGGTATAATTTTGGTGATACAGGAAAATAGTGCTGGAATAATTCAGTATCACATCAGAATACTGGTGGAGGAATAGCTGTTACACAGAAAAAGAGTGCCAGCATTATTCAGTATAACTAAGGAGCTTTAGAGCAAAATGTTCAGGACTATAGAGACTTCATCCTTGTCATCACTGTCCTCAAAAGAGATGAGGTCCACAAAAATTTCAGTCTCATCATGTAGATTACACATCTTGCATATATATATCATGTAGGATGATGTCATTGCTGATGATATTATCACATTCAGTAGTAGTGAGAATAAGGAGGTCTGGAGCTCTCCAGTCTATAAGATTCTCTTCTATGAAATAGGGGACAAATGTGGGGTCTTGGGGAGGTCTAACCTGGATGCTTGGGCCTTGGAATATTGAGATTAATCCTTGCAGGAATTGGTCTGGGTTGTCCTGGAGGATGGGATGCCAGAAGTCTTCTACTTCATCACTATTGAGGGTGATAGTGGACTGGGCTTCTGTAGCCACCCTGGCTTCTAGTACATTAATACAGTAGGCTGATAGATCTCTGAAATCTGAGACTCTAATATACTCTAAGTTGGGGATTGACCATGGTGCATGCCTGAAGATCTGATGAATCTTCTTAGCTATCCTTACTTCTTATATATCTATAGGGGTGACATCTTATAACTCTTGAGGGCTGGCCTGTGGGAACTCTCAGCAGAGAAGGTTTCCTATTTCATACTCCTGCTATATTTGAAGACATTCAGTGGCAATGGTGATCCTTGTTTCTATTTCATGACAGTAGAGGATATACTGATAAGGGTCACCAGTACCCATATTGACACTAGGAGTCCTTCTTAAGCAGGTCCTCATGGCTCTTCTGATATCTTGGAACATCCTTTCTTCAACTGAGATGTCTTGGTAGTTTTTTGACCTTAAGGTTTGGCAAGCAGCAGGTATTTTGTTTGTGATAAGTCTTTGAGCTATTTTGGGATTGGTGGATCTTATTGGTTGCTGCTACTGTAGTTTCTTGATCCTTCTTTTATATTCCTCAAGATACCCATACTGTGATCACAATAACTCACAGTTGGTCATCATTGCTTATCTTGTATACCATATGATCTTCTTATGCTCTGATCTAATAGCTTGCAATAAAAGGCTGTCTCTTATACTGATGTCATCATTCTAGAGTTACTATTATATCTTTCTCCTGAATAAGGATCTTCTTGAACATCCTTATTCATTAATCTAGTTTTGAAAAATTTGCTGATCCCATAATCTCTGGCAAGGGGTCAAAAAGTAGTATTTATGAGCTGGCATCTTCTCTTTGTATTTTGGTGTGATGGTGAAGGGTTGCTCCCTTCATATAGAGCAAGGGTCTGATTCTGATCTTGACTAATCAGTTGGCAGTTTGAACTCCTCTAGTTTTGAAAGTCTTACAAATGAGTAGTTGCTGGTACTGTATCTCTTAGAGAATGGTCCAGACAGATAGCCTGCTGATCATGGGACATACTATTATGATTCATAGACTAGAACCTTATGGGCGGTCATTACATTTTGCTTCTCTTGTATAGATTCATAGTACTTCTTGAGTCTGTTTCTGTATACTATGGTAGGCAGTATAGTCTCTGAGATTTTTCTAAGCCAGAAGGTAGTTCTCTTGATATCTTGTACATAGAAGAGTTCTTCTCATTTGGGCTCCAGTTTTCATGACTATGAGGCTTCTACTATATTTCAATACAGTAGGACCTTTTCTCCAATTTGGATGGGTTCTAGGGTCTTGTGATTCTTTTCCACATTCTTCCTTATCAGTACTTGTGACTTGATGATGTAATCTTCAGCCTTCTTTCTGATTTGGTATAGCCTCTGGATTTCTGCATCAACCTGTCTCTAAGTTAAGTCCAGATTTGTGGCTGAGGTTCTATCAGAATCTTCTTCTCTGAAGAGCAGTTCTCTTGGGGTAAAGTGTGTACTCTGTGACTGTATATCTTGTAGAACAGAGAGAGCAGTTGGGAGGTAGTTATCCCAATTCTCATATGTGTCTGAGATCTTTGCTAGGATGTTCTTAAGGGTCTTGTTGGTTCTCTCTGTCTGTCCATTTCCTTGAGGGTAGTATGCAGTGGTCTTGATGTGCTGAATCTTATATTTCTAATATATTATCTCATGGAATCCATTGATAAATTCTGTGCCATGGTCTGTAGTAATTTGTCTTGGTGTCTTATAGTAGCAAATGATTTCTTGATGTAGGAAGTTGGCTATAGAGAGGGCATTGACTTCTTATAATACTCCTACTTCTATTCATTTGGTAAAGAGGTCTATAATAACTATAATAGTAGTTTCCTGATAGTGTTACTGGTAGTGGCCCAATGATATCCATTGCAATGTGGTGAAAGGGAATAGGCTCAATTATTGATGACCCAGGTACCTGGTCTTGCTGATCTTGTTTCTGTTTTTGGCACTTATCACACCCTTTGACAAATTGGTATAGGTCTTCTTCTATCTTGGGCCACTATATAGTTCTTCTTACCTTATCATATATATTGATTCCTCCTAGGTATCCTTGCTCATGTTACTTGATACTTCTTGTGTTTGAGTATTACTAGCTTTTTTCTTTTTCTGAGTGTGGTATTATCTAGTTCAAACTGTTTCCAAGTCCAGTTGATAATGGTGATTGTCCAGAGTTTGAGGTGGTTGGGCACCTTCCACTGCCCAAGGTAGCTGATTAATCCATAGTATAACTCCTTATTTATATTGAATAGTCTTAATAGGGTGTTTCAGAGTATCCTTGAGAGTATATCAGCATTGGTGTTGGTTTTCTCTGAGTAGTGCTTGACAGTACAATCATACTCTTGCAGCCTGTAGATCCATCTGATACATATATATTTCTTTGGGGTTCAGAGTGTGGAACAGTTAGGCAAGAGCAGAATAGTCTGTTTGAATGGTGAAGTGATTCCTAGCTAGGTAGTAGTGGAACTTATCTACTGCCCAAACTACTGCTAAGCATTCAAGCTTATATGACTTATAGCTCTGTTCTGCTCTGCAGATACCTCAGCTTATATAGGAGATGACATATTCATATCCATCTTTCTTCTGAGCTAGGACTGCTCCAAGTCCTATAGCACTTGCATCTGTCTGCAGGATGAACTCTAGATTCCAATCTGGTCTTCTGAAAATAGGTGCTTGGGTCAACCTGGTCTTGAGTTCATTGAAGGTTTCTTGATCTATTCGAATTTGGTCTCCTTCTTCAGTAGCTTGTAGATAGGTGCTGCAATGTTAGAGTATTCTTTGATGAATCTTCTATAGTAGGAAGCCAGTCTAAGGAAGGCATGGACTTCTGTAGCTATTCTGGGTCTTGGGTAGGCTGCAACAGCCTCAATCTTCATAGGGTCTGTATGGATTCTGGTCTGGTTGATGAGATGTCCTAGGTAGGCAATTTCCTGAGCTGCAAACTTATACTTCTTGGGCTTGATATAGAGGCCATACTCCTTGAGCTTCTTGAGGGCTAGCTGTATGTAGTTGATATATTCCCATGTAGTGTACTGAAGACTCTGTTTATCATTTGCTGAAAACTTACTGGGGCATTGCATATTCCAAATGGCATTTGCAGGTAGATATAGGTGGCATCAGGTATGATGAAGGCTGATTTCTCACTGGCATCTTGAGTGAGACCAATCTGATGAAAGTCTGAGAACAGATCCAAGGTGGTGTAGTATTTGGCTTTGCTTCCAAGAGTGGTAAGGATTTCTTGAATATTTGGCAAGGGCTGCCAATCCTTTTTGGTGATTGCATTGAACTTTCTATAGTTAATGCAGAGTCTTGGTACAAACTCTCCAGGCTTGTTTCCTTTCTTTGGGGCAAGGACAATAGGTGAAGCCCAGGGACTGATAGCTTGCTTGATGATTCTGGCTTCTTCTATTTCCTTGAGTTCTGCTTGCAGCCATTCTCTGTAGGCAGGCGGTATGGGTCTGGCTTTCTGGTAGATGGGCTTGGTATTGCCAGTATCAACTTCATGATAGTATTTGGGTTCTTGATTGTGGATATCTCTGAAGTCTGTAGCAAGTACTTCTTCATTCTAATACATGATCTTGAGAAGTTATTCTTCCAGGAGAAAGTTTTCTCCAATAGTATATGTGTACTTATTCTGGTCCTTGTCTTTCTTGTGTTCCAGTTCAGTAATCTTGGTGGTAGTGTAGACTCCTCTTCCAGTAGATCCAAAGCTTTGTTCTCCTCTCTTGGTCTTGATGAGTTTGATGGCTTCAGTAATCTTGGGCTTCTTGATTTCATAGATCAGCATCTGGCCAATCCTGTCATGCTTCTTAACTTCGAATGGGGTGGTGGGGTTGTGATTCCTGACTATGAGAAAGATCTTGCCAGTATAATTAGAGTCAATTACTCCTCCTTCAACTGAGATTTCACTTTTGGCCAGACTGCTCCTGGTCTTGATAATTCTGGCATAGTTCTCTGGCAGCTTGACTCCAATTCCAGTACCAAGTAGGGTAGTGGTCTGTGGTTTGAGGATAGTATCTTGAATGCTGGCAAGGTCCATTTCTATAGTCTTGTATTCTGGGATCTTGGCTTCAGAGTAAAACTTCTTAACTTTGAGAGTAATGTTTAGTTCTTATTCCTTCTCATCATTACTGTCAACTTGCAGCTTTGGGGGCTGGTCATCTTCTTCAGCTTTCCTTTTTGCTTCAGCAGCTTCTTGCTCATATTTCTGTTGGCAGATTTTTCTGACTTCACTGATACAGGACTAGCAGTCATTCAGGTGTTCAGAGCAGTACATCCTAGTACTATGGGGGCATCTTCCTTGAGGGGCATAGCCATTGATGATCTTGTTGTACCACTGCTCATCTGTGAGCTTAAGTGTCTTGTTCTTATTCTTGTTCACCAAGTACATAAAGACTTCTGTATCCTCTTCATCTTCTTTCTCTATATCTGATAGAACTCCTTTGTGGATATTGATAGAGACTCATACCTTTCTTTCTCTATAGTTGATCTGTATCTTCTGGGCATTGAGGTCAATGATGGCATTGGCCTTGTGAAGCCATTGGTTGCTAATGAGGATATCATAGTTGGCAGCACTTATAACAATCACATCTACTGGGATATAGCTCCTCCTATCTTGATGGAGACTTCTTGGATTTTGCCAAGAAAAATAGCTCATATACTATCTACTGTAATATAGATCATCTTGGTGGACTCTTCAATGTCCCAGCCTAGGCAGTCAATTGCCTTCTTGCTCATGAGGCATCCTCCAGTACCAGATCAATGATGGCATCAAAGATACAATCTTTGATCTGATATAGAGTATAGGCTGATGTCTTATGCTGGTCTTTGGATTCTTCACCTGAGTTCTTGGATTCTTTCTATATATTGTGAGCTTCTACAATCTTGTACTCTTGATTCTTGGCAATAGTTGCAAGTCCTACTCTTAACTGCTATCTGAAGGCAGAGACTTCGGCTAGCTGTCCAAAAGTAGAATTGACCTTCTGTTCCTTGAGGTCCTTGTAGATATCATACTGGTGGATCTTAGTCTTGCACAGCTTCTGTTCCTTCTTGCTTTTGCTTTCTCCTGAGACTGGAGTAGTGCCTTCAATGGTTTGGTGGGCAGCTTCATCTAACTCCATGTCTTGATCAATCTCCTCAGGTTGGGTCTTGCTTTGAATAGTGATAGCTGGGGTTTTCTTCAGTCTTTCAACTGGCTTGCTGTTGCTCTTCTTGTCATAGGGCTTGAACTGAGTTCTGGTACCTTTAGTAGCAGAGTAGAATTTGAGCTCCTCATAGTATTCTTCATCATTAGTATTCTTCATCATCAGTATCACCAATCTTCTCAATAACTACTGCATTGGTTTGTTCTCTGGTTCTGCTAGTATTGCTTGGTTGGGCTTTGTATCTTATTTCAGTTATGTAACTCTTTACATAGTGGCCTTCTTCTCTATATCTGAAGTATGTGATATTGCATTTTTCTGTAGCAACTGCAAATCTCTGTACTGGTCTCCTGTTGGTGCTTTGGACTTCTCTAAAAATATCACCAAGGTATGCAGTCATCTCAGCAAACTGCTTGGTGAGTTCCTCCACTGAGTCAGCTTTGGGTGCCTTGGGGGTAGGTGGAGATGGTTGTCTGTTTACAACTATAACAGGTATGATACTAGTTGGCTTTGATGGCTCCATCTTGATGCCAGTTATTTTCTCTATTGAGTGTTCAGCAGGGTGTCTAGCAGTACAATATCTCTGTATAAAGACCACTTTCTAATCAAGAGTCAGTGCAGTTGAGGTGGACCAGATTGCTAGGGCAATTTTAGGGTAAACTTCTTTAAGGAAGGTTGAATCTGCTATTTGTTCCTTGAGGTGGTCATCATAGTTAGCCAAGATAATCTGGTGGCAGATTTAGTTATAGAATGAGTTGAGATCTTCACTGTATCTCTGGCAGATAGTATTGAGTTGATCCTTAAGAGCTTGCTTGATCTCTTCAATATAGTATGTTGTTCTAAGGAAGGCCTTCATGTTGGCAAGTCTGGCAGTACCAGTATTAGTAATAGTGGCTATATTGAACTTGTCTCTGGTAGGTCCTCTGAGGCTGACTGGTAGAAGGGCCAATTGTATATCCACATTGAGGGCTTGTATGATAGCAAATTGTTCAAAGTCTTCAATGAAGGTCAGGATTGACTCTTCAGTAGTATATCCATAGAATGTGGGGGGGTATATTTCTATCTTGTCTTGAATTCTTACAGGGGTGACTCTTGTAGTTAGGGTAGTTATTGTAATAGTTGTTTGTTTTTCAGCTTAAAAGTGAGGGATTCATCTTAAATCACTAGCCAATGGGTACCAAGTTGTCACGTTGTAGTTGCTAAGTCCTTCAAATATATCAGATTCTCTTTAAGGTATATCTCTTAGACTAACTCAAGTTTATTATAAGCAAGTTCTTATTAGAGTGCCTTCCCAAGATCTTATAGTCCTCAAACTTCTTATCTTTAAACTATCTTGTTATCTCTTAGATTGCTTGCAAGAAATTGTGTATAAGTGAACCAGAACTGACTTTATTTCAGAGAAAATAAGAGGGGTATATATACAAAATATAATTCAATAGTTGCTAATATATAAAGCTAAATATAAATTCCAATAACTAAAATAAAATGCCAGAATATGGAAAACTGCTAAGTTCCAGTATCAGTACTGATGGTTGCACAGGATCAGAATGCTGGTATAATTTTGGTAATACAGGAAAATACTGCTGGAATAATTCAGTATCATATCAGAATGCTGGTAGAGGAATAGCTGTTATATAGGAAAAGAGTACTGGCATTATTCAGTGTAACTAATGGGCTTTAGAGTAAAATGTTTAGGACTATAGGGGCTTCATCCTCATCATTGCTGTCCTTAAAGGAGATGAGGTCTATGAATGTTTCAGTCTCATTATATAGGTCATATATTTCACATATGTTATGCAGAATGATGTCATTATCAATGATGTCATCACATTCAGTGATGGTGGGAACAAGGAGGTCTGGAGCTCTCCAGTCTATGAGGTTCTCTTCCACAAAATAGGGGACAAATATAGGGTCTTGGAGAAGTCTAACCTGGATGCTTGGGCCTTAGAATACTGAGATTAATCCTTATAAAAATTGGTCTGGGTTGTCCTGGAGGATGGGATGCCAGAAGTCTTCTACTTCATCACTATTGAGAGTGATAGTGGACTGGGCTTCTATAGCTACCCTGACTTCTAGTATATTGATATAGTGGGCTGATAGATCTCTGAAATCTAAGACTCTAACATACTCTAAGTTGGGGATCAACCATGGTGCATGTCTGAAGATCTGATGAATCTTCTTAGCTATCCTTACTTCTCACATATCTATGAGGGTGACATCTTGTAACTCTTGAGGGCTGGCCTGTGGGAACTTCCGGTAGAGAAGGTTTTCTATTTTATACTCCTGCCACATTTGATTCTTGTTTCCATTTTACAGCAGTAGAGGATATATTGATAAGAGTCACCAGTACCCAGATTGACACTAGGAGTCCTTCTTGAGCAGGTCCTCATGGCTCTTCTGATGTCTTGGAATATCCTTTCTTCGACTGAGGTGCCTTGGTGGTTCCTTGATCTTGAGATTTGATGAGCAGCAGGCATTTTGTTTGTAATAAGTCTTTGAGCTATTTTGGGATTGGTGGATCTTATTGGTTACTGCTACTGCAGTTCCTTAATCCTTCTTTTATATTTCTCAAGATACCCATACTGTGGTCACAATACTCACAGTTGGTCATCATTGCTTATCTTATATACTATATGATCTTCTTGTGCTCCAATCTGGTGGCTTATAAGGAAAAGCTATCTCTTGTGCTGATGTTATCATTCTGAGGTCACTATTACATTAAATAATTTAATGAATTAATTTATTAATAGCCTTTAATCTCAATAGTTATAGCTGATAAAGATTTGCAAAAATATACTAAAGAAGACTATATTTGATAAATACTAAAAAATATTATTAGTATACTAAAGTGCTTTAAACAAGTAACAGATCTTATAGCTTATTATAAATATCTAATGATTTATTTGCTACATATTTCTATTTATAACTTTCTAATTGATATATTGGAGGATAATAATCAAGAAATTCAAAGAGCTGAATATCATTCACCCTGATACTAACTGCAGCTATTACCAAGTTGAAGATATATTATTCAATAATAAATACTCCAATTTATTATATTAGTACTAGTAAGTAAATATTTCAAAATTTGCTTGATATCAGAGACAGTATAAATCTATTTCAAAATTTACTTGTTGACTACTACTAATTTATTTTAAATTTTATTTTATAATGAAAACCAGTACTCAATCTCAAGCTTAAGCTAGAATATTATTTATTGCATAATTGGGAAGATATTTGGATTAAAGAGACCAAAAATAAACTTCATATAGTTTATAATGAAAACTATACTTCTCTATCTAGATCAATTAATTGAATAAGTTCTAAAGATTATGAAGAAGTAGAGGATAATATCAATACTACACTATATGAATATATATTCAACAAAAGACAAAAACTGATGATAAATCCTGAGAAAGAGATAGATGCTTATTTGAAAAGTGAAACTGTTAAATTTTAAGCAAGAGTTGATACATTATCTTAGTGGTAAGTGAGTTGAGAATTCATATTCAAATTAGGTCAATTCGAAATATTATTTGAGTTTCTCTAATTGATTTAATTGATTGGAAATATTAGGGCTATAGTAGAGATTTCTCAAATCTAGCAAAAATGGCACATAATTACTTAACTATTCCAGTAATAAGTACTCTAATTGAGAGAGTTTTTTCAAGTGGTAAAGATCTTATAGCAGCTAAAAGAGATACTTTAGACTCTGAAAAAATTTGTGAATATATATATTTAAAGATATAATAATCAGTCTAGTATTCTAATAATAATAGCTGATCCTAAATCTCAAAATGTAGTTATATTTCAAAATATCCAATAAATATAACACTTGGGTATTATATTATATAAGCATAACCCAGAACTTATAGATATACTATATTTAAATATAATTTCTAAATAAATATCTGATTGTTATATTCAATGTAATGATAACTCCAGAATGATGACATCAGCACAGGAGACAGTCTTTCCTTACAAGCCACCAGATCAGAGCACAAGAAGATTATATGGTATATGAGATGAGCAATGATGACTAACTGTGAGTCATTGTGACCACAGTATAGTACCTCAAGGAATATAAAAGAAGAATCAAAGAACTATAGTAGCAGCAACCAACAAGACCTACCAATCCCAAAATAGCTCAAAGACTTACCACAAATAAAATACCTACTGCTCACTAAACCTCAAGATCAAGGAACTACCAAGGCACCTCAGTTGAAGAAAGGATATTCCAAGACATCAGAAGAGCTATGAGGATCTGCTCAAGAAGGACTCCTAGTATCAACCTGGGAACTGGTGACCTTTATCATTATATTCTCTACTACTGTGAAATGGAAACAAGGATTACTATTGCTACCAAATGCCTCCAAATGTGGCAGAAATATGAAATAGGAAACCTCCTCTGCCGGGAGTTCCCACAGGCTAGCACTCAAGAGCTACAAGATGCCACTCCTATGGATATATGTGAAATGAGGACAGCTAAGAAGATCTATCAGATCTTCAGGCATGTACCATAGTCAATCTCCAACTTGGAGTATGTTAGAGTCTCAGATTTCAGAGACCTGTTATCCTGCTATATCAATGCACTAGAAGCCAGAGTGGCTACAGAAGCCCAGTTTACTATCACTCTCAATAGTGATGTAGTAGAAGACTTCTGGCATCCTATCCTCCAGAACAACTCTGACCAATTCCTGCAAGGATTGATCTCAGTATTCCAAGGCCCAAGCATCCAGGTCAGACCTCCCCAAGACCCCACATTTGTTCCCTATTTTGTGAAAGAGAACCTCATAGACTAGAGAGCTCTAGATCTCCTTGTTCCTGATTTCTCTACTGCCGAATATGATGATGTCATCAGCAATGATGTCATCAGCAATGATGTTATCCCACATGACTTCAATATGCAAGATGTGCGACATGCATGAAATACCCAAAGTATGTGACCTACGCGACCTTGATAAAATATTCGCAGACCTCATCTCCTTTGAAGATATCCTGACCTCTGATAATAAGGATGAAGCCCTCATGGTCCTGAACTTTCTGCTCTAAGTTCTTTATAATACTAAATAATGCCAGCACCAGTATTTTAATGTGACACCAAATTATACCAGCATCTTGAACCTGTATAACCATCAGTGCCAACCCTAGAACTTAGTAGTTTTTTCTGTTCTGGTATTTTATTTTAGTTATTTGAATTTATATTTAGCCTTATATCTTAGCAACTATTGAATACAAGCAATCTAAGAGATAATAAGATAGTTTAAAGATAAGAAGTTTGAGGACTATAAGACCTTGGGAAGGCACTCCAATAAGAACTTGCTTATAACAAACTTGAGTTAGTCTAAGAGATATATCTTGAAGAGAATCTGGCATATTTGAAGAACTCAGCAACCACTATGTGACAACTTGGTGCCCATTGGCTGGTGATTCAAGACGAATCCCTCACTTTCAAGCTGAAAAATGAACAACCCCCACAATAACTACCCTGACTACAAGAGTCACCCCTGTAAGAATTCAAGACAAGATGGAAATGTGTCCCCCCACATTCTATGGATATACTACTGAAGAGTCAATCCTGACCTTCATTGAAGACTTTGAACAATTTGCTACTATATGAGCTCTTAGTGTAGATGCACAATTGGCCCTTCTACTAGTCAGTCTCAGAGGACCTACTAGAGACAAGTTCAATATAGTCACTATTGCTAATACTGGTGCAGCCAAACTTACCAATATGAAGGCCTTTCTCAGAATAACATATTATACTGAAGAGATTAAGCAAGCTCTCAAGGATCAACTCAATACTATCTGCCAGAGACTTAGCAAAGATCCCAACTCATTCTATACCCAAATCTGCCACCAGATTGTCTTGACTGGCTATGATGACCACCTCAAGGAACAAATAGTGGATTCAACATTCCTTAAAGGAGTTCACCCTGAAATTACCCTAACAATCTGGTCTACCCCAGCTGCACTGACCCTTGATCAGAAAGTGGTCTTTGCATAGAGATATTGGACTACCAGATACTCTGCCAAACACTCAATGAAGAAAATAACTGACATCAAGATGGAGCCATCAAAGCCAACTAGTATCATATCTACCACAGTTGTAAACAGATAACTATCCCCACCTACCCCCAAGATAGCCAAAGCTGACCCAGTGGAAGAACTTGCCAAGCAGTTCACGGAGATGACTGCACACCTTGGTGATGTTGTTAGAGAAGTCTGAAATACCAACAGGAGACCAGTGCAGAGATTTGCAGCTGCTACAGAAGAATGCAATATCACATGCTTCAGATGTGGAGAAGAAGGCCACTATGCAAAGAATTGTATGACTGAAACAAGACAAAGCCCAGCCAAGCAATGCTAGCAGAACTAGAGAATAAACCAATGCAGTAGTCATCGAGGAGATTGGTGACACTAATGATGAAGAATACTATGAGGAGCTCGAATTCTACCCTGCTACTGAAGGTACCAGAACCCAGTCCAAGCCCTATGACAAGAAGAACAATAGCAAGCCAGTTGGAAGACCAAAGAAGACCCCAGCTATCACTATTCAAAGCAAGACTCAACCTGAAGAGATTGATCAAGACATGGAGTTAGATGAAGCTGCCTGCCAAATCATTGAAGGCACTACTCTAGTCTCAGGAGAAAGTGAAAGCAAGAAGAAACAGAAGCTGCGCAAGACCAAGATCCACCAGTATGACATCTACAAGGACCTCAAGAAACAGAATATCAATGCCACTTTTGGATAGCTAGCAGAAGTCCCTGCCTTCAGACAGCAGTTGAGAGTAGGACTTGCAACTACTGCCAAGAATCAAGAGTACAAGATTGTAGAAGCTCACAATGCACAGAAAGAATCCGAAAACTCAGGTGAAGAATCCAAAGATCAGTGCAAGACATCAGCCTATACCCCTTGTCAAATCAAAGACTATCTTTGATACCATCATTGATACTAGTGCTGGAGGATGCCTCATGAGCAAGAAGGCAATTGACTGCCTAAGTTGGGATATTGAAGAGTCCACCAATATGGTCTATGTTACAGCAGATGTTACACAAGCTACCCCCCTTGGCAAAATCTGGGAAGTCCCTATCAAGATAGGAGAAGCTACTATCCCAGTAGATATGATTGTTACAAGCACTACCAACTATGATATTCTCATTGGCAATCAATGGCTTTACAAGACCAAGGCCATCATTGACCTCAATACTCAGAAGATGCAGATCAACTACAGAGGAAGAAAGGTATGAGTCTCTATCAATGTCCACAAAGAAGTTCTACCAGACATGGAGGAAGGAGATGAAGAGGACACAGAGGTCTTCATATACTCAGTGAACAAGAACAAGAACAAGACACCCAAGCTCACAGATGAGCAGTAGTACAACAAGATCATTGATGGGTATACCCCTCAAGGATGATGCCCCCATGATACTAGGATGTACTGCTCTGAACACCTGAATGACTGCTGGTCCTGTATCAGTGAAGTCAGAAAAATCCACCAATAGAAACATGAGTGAGAAGTCACCAAAGCAAAAAGGAAAGCCAAAGAAGATGACCAGCCCTCAGAGCTTCAGGCTGACAGTGATGATGAGGAGGAATAAGAATCAGACATCACCCTCAAGGTCAAGAAGTTTCACCCTGAAGCCAAGATCTCAGAATACAAGACTGAAGGAGCCATAGGAATGGACCTTGCTAGCATTCAAGATGCTACCCTCAAACCACAGACCACCACTCTACTTGGTACTGGAATTGGAGTCAAGCTGCCAGAGAACTATGCCAGAATTATCAAGACCAGGAGCAGTCTGGCCAAAAGTGAAATCTCAGTTGAAGGAGGAGTAATTGACTCTGATTATACTGGCAAGATCTTCCTCATAGTCAGAAATCACAACCCCACCACCCCATTCGAAATCAAGCATGACAGGATTGGCCAGATGCTGATCCACGAAATCAAGAAGCCCAAGATCATAGAAGCTGTTGAACTCATCAAGACCAAGAGAGGAGAACAAGGCTTTGGATCTACTGAAAGAGGAGCCTATGCCACTACCAAGATTACCGAACTTGAGCACAAGAAAGACAAGGACCAGAACAACACACATATACCATTAGAGAAAACTTTCCTCTAGAGGAACAACTTCTCAAGATCCTGCACCAGAATGAAGGAGTACTTGCTACAGACTTCAGGGATATCTATAATCAAGAATCCAAGTACTACCACAAAGTTGATACTGGCAATACCAAGCCCATCTACCAGAAAGCCAGACCCATATCACCTGCCTACAGAGAATGGCTGTAAGCAGAACTCAAGGAAATGGAAGAAGCTGGAATCATCAAGCAAGCTATCAGTCTCTGGGCTTCACCCATTGTCCTTGCCCCAAAGAAAGGAAGCAAGCCTGGAGAGTTTGCACCAAAACTCTGTATCAACTACAAGAAGCTCAATGCCATTACCAAGAAGGATAGGCAGCTCTTGCCAAATATTCAAGAAATCCTTACCACCCTTGGAAGTGAAGCCAAATACTACACCACCTTGGATCTGTTCTCAGGCTTCCATCAGATTGATCTCACTCAAGATGCCAGTGAGAAATCAGCCTTCATCACACCTGACACCACCTATATCTACCTGCAAATACCATTTGGAATGTGCAATGCCCCAGCAAGTTTCCAGCAAATGATAAACAGAGTCTTCAGCAATGAGATTGAAAAATAGCTCTTTGTCTATGTTGATGATATGATTATCTTCAGCAACACTGTATAGGAATATGTCAATCACATACAGCTAGCCCTCAAGAAGCTCAAGGAGCATGGTCTCTACATAAAGTCCAAGAAATGCAAGTTTGCAGCCCAGGAAATTGCCTACCTAGGACATCTCATCAACCAGACTGGAATCCACACAGACCCTATGAAGATTGAGGCTGTTGCAGCCTACCTAAGACCTAGAACAACCACAGAAGTCCATGCCTTCCTTGGACTGGCCAGCTACTACAGAAGATTTATCAAAGGATACTCCAATATTGCAGCACCTATCTACAAGCTACTGAAGAAGGAGACCAAATTTGAATGGACCATGGAGTGCCAAAAAACCTTCAATGAACTCAAGACCAGGTTGACCCAAGCACCTATCCTCAGAAGACCAGACTGGAACCTAGAATTCATCCTGCAGACAGATGTGAGTACTATAGAACTTGGAGCAGTCCTAGCTCAGAAGAAAGATGGACTTGAATATATCATCTCCTATGCAAGCCAAGGTACCTGTGGAGTAGAACAGAACTATGAGTCATGCAAGCTCGAATGCTTAGCAGTAGTTTGGGCAGTAGACAAGTTCCACTACTACCTAGCTGGGAAACACTTTACCATTCAAACAGACTATTTTGCTCTTGCCTGACTATTCTATACTCTGAACCCCAAAGGAATATATGTCAGATGGATCTACAGGCTGCAAGAATATGACTGTACTGTCAAGTACTGCTCAGGAAGAACCAATACCAATGCTGATGCACTCTCAAGGATACCCTGAAACACCCCCATCAAGACTATTCAATATGAATAAGGAGCTATACTATGGATTAATCAGCTATCTTGGGCAGTGGAAGATGCTCAACCACTTCGAATCCTGAACAATCACCATTATCAACCAGACTTGGAAACAGTTTGAACTAGACAACACTATACTCAGAAAAGGAGGAAAGCTAGTAATACCCAAATACAAGAAGTATCAAGTAATGAAGGAAGTATACAAGCAAGGACACCTAGGAGGAACCAACACATATGACAAGGTAAGAAGAACCATGTAGTGGCCCAAGATGGAAGAAGACCTGCACTAATTTGTCAAAGGGTGTGACAAGTGCCAAAAACAGAAACAAGATCAGCAAGACCAGGTATCTGGGTCATTAAGAATTGAGCCTATCCCCTTCCACCACATTGCAATGGATATCATTGGGCCACTACCAGTAACACTATCAGGAAACTACTATATTATAGTTATTATAGACCTCTTCACCAAATGGATAGAGGCAGGAGCATTACAAGAAGCCAATGCCCTCTCTATAGCTGACTTCCTACACTGAGAAATCATCTGCCACTATAAGATACTGAAGCAAATCACAACAGACTATGGCATGGAATTTGTCAATGGATTCCATGAGATAATGTATCAGAAATATAAGATCCAGTACATCAAGACCACTGCATACCACCCTCAAGAAAATGGACAGACAGAGAGAACCAATAAGACTCTCAAGAACATTCTGGCAAAGATCTCAGAGACATATGAGAATTGGGATAACTATCTCCCAACTGCCCTCTCTGTCTTATGAGACATATAGTCACAGAGCACACACTTTACCCCAAGGGAGCTGCTCTTCAGAGAAGAAGATTCTGATGGAACCTCAGCCACAAATCTAGACCTAACTTGGAGATGGGTTGATGCAGAAATCTAGAGACTATACCAAATCAGAAAGAAGGCTGAAGATTACATCACCAAGTCACAAGCGCTGATAAGGGAGAATGCAGAAAAGAATCATAAGACCCTAGAACCCATCTGAATTAGAGAAAAGGTTCTACTGTATTGAAATATAGTAGAAACCTCATGGTCACGAAAACTGGAGCCTAAATGGGAAGGACCCTTCTATGTGCAAGATATCAAGGGAACTACCTTCTGGCTTAGAAAAATCTCAGGGACTATACTGCCTACTATAGTATATAGGAACAGACTCAAGAAGTACCATGAACCTATACAAGAGAAGCAAAATATGATGACTGTCCACAAGGTTCTAGTCTGCAAATCATAACAGCATATCCCATGACCAGCAGGCTATCTGTCTAAACTATTCTCTAAGGAATATAGCACTGGCAACTACTCATCTATGAGACTTTCAAAGTCAGAGGAGTTTGAACTATCAACTGATTGGTCAAGATCAGAATCAGGCCCTTGCTCTATATGAAGGAAGCGATCCTTCACCATCATACCAAAATACAAAGAGAAGATGCCAGCCCATAAACACCACTTTTCAACCCCTTGCCAGAGGTTATGGGATCAGCAAATTTTTCAGGACTAGACTAATGAATAAGGATGCTCAAGAAGATCCTTATTCAGAAGGAAGATGTAATGGTGACCCCAGAATAATGACATTAGTACAGAAGACAGTCTTTCCTTACAAGCTATTAGATTGGAGCATAAGAAGATTATATGGCATATGAGATGAGCAATGATGACCAACTGTGAGTCATTGTGACCACAGTATAATACCTTGAGGAATATAAAAGAAGGATCAAGGAACCACAGTAGTAGCAACCAATAAGACCCACCAATCCCAAAATAGCTCAAAGACTTACCACAAATGAAATGCCAGCTACTCACCAAACCTCAAGGTCAAGGAACTACCAAGATACTTCAGTTGAAGAAAGAATGTTCTAAGACATCAGGAGAGCTATGAGGACCCACTCAAGAAGGACTCTTAGTGTCAACCTGGGTACTGGTGACCCTTATCATTATATTCTCTACCACTGTGAAATGGAAATAAGGATCACCATTGCTACCAAATGCCTCCAAATGTAGCAAGAGTATGAAATAGGAAACCTCCTCTGCCGGGAGTTCCCACAGGCCAACACTCAAGAGCTACAAGATGCCACTCTTATGGATATATACAAAATGAGGACAGCTAAGAAGATCCATCAGATCTTCAGGCATGCACCATGGTTGATCTCCAACTTGGAGTATGTTAGAGTCTTAGATTTCAGAGATCTCACCATATCAATACACTAGAAGCCAGGGTGGCTACAGAAGCCCAGTCCACTATCACCCTCAATAGTGATGAAGTAGAAGACTTCTGGTATCCTATCCTCTAGGACAACCCCAACCAATTCCTGTAAGGATTGATCTCAGTATTCCAAGGCTCAAGCATCTAGGTCAGACCTCCCCAAGATCCTACATTTGTTCTCTATTTTGTGGAAGAGAACCTCATAGACTGGAGAGCTCCAGATCTCCTTGTTCCCAATTTCCCTGCTGCTGAACATGATGATGTCATTGGCAATGACATTATCCCACATGACTTCGACATATGTGAGATGTACGACATGCATAAAATACCCAAAGCACATAACCTATGTGACCTTGATGAAACATAGTGCTCCTAACGAGTCAATTTAATCCGGATTGGATTCGGATTGATTCGGATTGAATCCCATCCGGATCAACTCGGATGGGATTCGAATCCCATCCGGATGGATTCGAATCAGATTCGAATCGGAT
>RBNI01001913.1:0-20415 GCA_003990745.1 Jimgerdemannia flammicorona | reverse complement strand
CCCCCCCCAAATATATATATATATATATATGTATATATATATATATATTCCTAGATGCTACGTTCAAACAATGATTGTCCCATTTTTTGTCTGAAAGGGGGTTTGAAAATGTTCTTCAGTCTATCTACCATTTTAGTTTGAGACACCTTTGCACTTTTTGTTGAGCCCCGCGACCCCACCATCGTTGGTTCAGGTACAATTTGGTGCCTCCTCGAGGAACCTGATGGCTTCAATCGCGCCGTCGAAGATGTTCCGGAATGTAAACAATCCGATCCTGAAAGACTGCTGTCATGTTGGGACGGTGAGCGTCGTGAAGTTTGAGGTCTCGGCTTCCTGTTTCTGTAGCGTTCCAGCTCATTCTGCTGTGGCTGTGCGCGATGGCAAGAACCACGTAAGGATTTCCATGGCCGTAACGTCTGAGATATGTAGGGGGCGTTTCCCGATGACCGTTGCGAGCTGGAATATTTTAAGCGTACGTCGAGGTGCTTCGTATCTTCAGACTGAGCTCTGTGCGCTGTTTGTTGAGGCATAGCTAGTGGGCACTGAGCAACACCCTGCACGGATTTTTGGAAATCCTGGAGATACCGATGTCGGGGTGTCGTGGTTCTCTGTGACTCTGGCTGCAAAGATCGATATATTGGTGTTTTTTGTGTTATCCATGAATGTTTAAGCACAAACTCGGCGGTCGGACGTTCTTGAGGATTTACGCGTAACATCCTGGAGATCAAATGCGCTGCTTCTGTGCCAATCGACCTCGGCATGACGTAATCACCAATGCTGATTTTTTCGAAGAGTTCTGGCGTGTATTCACATCTAAAGGGTAGTAATCCTGAGAGCATCACATACAGGATGACCCCACAGCTCCAAATGTCGGCGGCTGGCCCGAGATATGGCGTCGACGTCACCATTTCAGGTGCGGCGTAATATGGAGACCCGCAGTAAGTATCCAGCAGTTGCCCTCTTCTGCAAAACTTACCAAACCCAAAATCACATATCCGTATGTGCCCTTCTCGATCCAAGAGGATGTTCTCGGGTTTGAGATCGCGATGAACAAGATGATGCTGCAGAATGCGAATAAGTGATTAGACTCGCTCCAAGGCCAAAAGAAATATTATTGTACTTGGTGAAATCAGTTTCTTACCTTGTGCATATAGCGAACCGCCTCCATAATTTCTCCAAACCATTTTCTTGCCTCAGATTCCTCCAGACTTTTGCCATCCTTGATTCTCTCAAACAACTCGCCACCCTCCAAATATTCCATAACAATCCAAACGAAGTCATCGTCTTGGAAAACGTCGTACACCTCGACAATATTTTCGTGCTGAAAACGCTGCAAGGCCTCAGATATGCCTTTTTCGCTATGCACATGTTTTTGCTGGCAATCGTTCTTGAAATTTCGCTTGTCAATCGCTTTTATAGCAACCTATTTAGCGTCAAACCCGGTGGGGAACATGCTCATGAGAAAAAATGCTTTCGAAATCTCGGATTTCAATTGCCCCCAACAACTCGTTGAAGAAGTACCTTGAGCTTTGTAGTTTTGTGTTCAGCTAGATATACTTTTCCAAAGTTCCCCTTTCCGAGTATCCGCATGCGTTTATAGATGCCCTTGATCATGGACGCTTTCCTCTGCTTCACCTAATATTTCCAAGGCGGCGATATAAACAACGGCGTTTCAAAGTGGATGTGCTGCTTAATCTTAATAGACGTGACCCATTACCTCATATTGTCTCAGTGGGTCCATATTGTACTTCGAGTGGACAGACGTTACTGTGGGATACGATAAGTCTGAGCTACCATTATGGGAGCTCACAAGCGATGTCTCAACGGTATCTATATATTTCTTCCGGCTCGCTATTGGCAAACCATATTGATAGTTGGCACATTGATATTGCTGCTCGGTGACGCTAGTGAGATTGATGCCCGTTGGAAGCACCGTTTCGCAGTAGGGTGTGTCAGCTGGGTGGCCAGGTTGATACCGTGGCCCATACATGTCCTTTCCTGCACGAAAATGTGCTATGTGCATGTACTGAGTATCGTGATATTTGCGATAAGGTCAAAGGTTGTATATTTGCGTGTGTTCTGGCGCAGAATAAAAAGAAATTTAGTCATATTGTGCTGTTATTTCGCGGAGCGGTGATATGCTTAATGGAATCCAAGCTCGTGTGGAGGCAGCTATACTCACTAAGCAGATGTCATCGACATTCGGGCGGGCGAGGAAGTACTACAAGGCTCTATCTTTATAGACTTCGGGCAGAAGGTCTGATGCTAGTAAAATACGTAAGGAGTTGATGCAGGGGGGGGGAACATATGTAAGGGAGAAGAAAGCAATAATACCAGAAACGTTTGGTTGGGGGGGTGATATGCTGAAAATAGATAAAAAAGGGACATTTGCAGAGGGGATGGAATCTCAGAGTCAAATAATCTCCAGAGCGCGTGGAAAAGGACTTGTCTGGAAGATAGCCACCAGCTGCTATCAGCCCACACCCCCTTTCGCTCGCAAGCAATCACCTCCTGTATTTAGCAAATGCGATTGTAAATCTGTGCCAATAAATACATTACTTTACCCTGAAGCAATTTCACACTCTATGAATGAATATTATGATATTGAAGCCAAAGGGGTAGCCGAGAAAGATTTGCATATTCAAGCCGAAACAGGTTCAATATGAACGTCCCCTTCTTTTTCCTTGATCGCGTGTTCCGCTCTCCTAGTAATTATATACCTTATTTTATTTTAAATACACCAAAAATTTTGAGTTGTTTACTGCACCACTTCCCCTAATTTGGACCAGACGTGTAACTTGGCGACACGTTCCTTTCTGCCCCCCACAGTTACCCACATGACAGCAGCGGAATCCCCTGAATCATTGCTTGCTGCCCTCGCAGATACCGCAAAATGCACCCCCCTTCTGTCTGAGCGCGTCCGCGCCTTTCTCGTTCAGCCCTTTCTGGACTCAAGCACGATCACGAGCATCTCTACAAAGTCAACGACAGCGAAGCGAACGACATCAAAGGCAACGGCGATGAAAATGAAGAGTAATGCTGATGGGGAGGCGAAAAAGCTCACGACGCAGTTGGCCCCCTTGGCCATGCGGATTATCAACCAAAACCTCCAGACCATGTCACGGGTACTGGCATCGTCACCCGATCCCAGAAACAATTCATCCACGATGGCACTGGAGGGCCGCCCTCAGGCGTTAATTCAGTGCCTAGTGGACACCTCTTTCCATGCCGTGGCAGCGCTTCAGTGCATGGAGCTGTACCTAGCTATTAAGCGGCTTGACATTGAAAAGGCAATGTCGAACGTTATAACAAAAACAATTGAGCTTGGAATGGTGCGTGATAATGTCATATTTATTCTCATCAAAAGAAAAAGAAGAGTCGTTTCTGGAATGATATAGTAATAAAGCATTACGAATTTTGTTGTAGCACGACAGGGCTTTGCAGGAGCTGTCATGCTTGCGAAAGCGCTTGGTCAAATTGGTGACGCCGTCAGCTTTGCCCGTGGAAAATCTTCGAGAGCTGGAAATCAAGTCGGCCCGAACGTCGAAATCGACGACAAAATCCAGCACAACCGCCAGCAAGACAACAATCTCAAAGGCTGTACCAGCAGCTCCTGTGCCATCAGGATCCCGTCAACTCACTACTAGGATCAAAGATCCACATAAAGGCGTTAATGCGGGTGATTCGATCTGCGACAAATACAAGCCTCTGTTTTCATTCCCACTGGAAGCCGAGTTGACAGATCAAGCAACATTGCTATTGATTTTGGCGTGCCAGTTGAACGCACTTCGCTGCTGGCTTGAGCTTGAGAAAGGTACACTTATCAAGGTAAGGAAAGCATGTTCGAGGGGGGAGGGGGGGGGGAGGTGAAGTGTACGAAATTCCAAAGGTGAACACAAATCAATTTTTAATCTTCATGATTGGTATTGGGTAGTATGTACCTTTTCTGCTGGACCAGCAAGGTAACCCTCACGATTGGTGCCTACGACTACGCGAAATGGACAAGACAGTGGCGGTGAAGCAGTTTGACGCTTTTTACCGCGTGCTCAATAAAGCTGCGACCAATGTTCAAGTATTTTACGGTAAGTATATGGAGAACGTTGTGTTTTGCCTCAATGACTTGTATCCTTAGCATTTTAAACACAGTGATATAAGCTCAATGCAATCGTTGAATGCAGATGATGGTCCTGCTCACGCTCTTGATCTTCGCAATCGAGCTCTGGTTTTGGCCGTGGATAGTGGTGCGCATAACGTAGCGACGATATGCGATCAATTCCTAAAAACATGTGTCATGTTCGAGCGGTCGTATGCGAAGGGTGCGTATTTTAGTCATTTGATATGAAATCGATCCTCTCACCGGCTTCCAACTAATTTTCGTTCTGACCTGATTTTCGTCTGGATTATCTTTTCAGCCCCTTTGGACACGATATATAGGCATCTTTTGCATTCTTGCGATAGATTAATGCCTCTCATTATTCCGAACGTCGACAATTCGGAAGAATGTGGAAAGGTCTTGGCTCTGTGTGAATACTTGGCCACAAATGCGTGTAAAGTAAGGTTTGCTATGAGGAATTTGGGTGAAGTTTATATATAATGCTCGTGGTAGGTTTCAAACGCTGACTCCCATCTTTTGGTTATCACACAGGCGAATGATTTCGATGTAGCGATCGAAACTCTAGAGTCCTTTTCACTTAAAATTATGCCTATTGGGGGAGGCACGGGGAACACTATGTCATTGCGAACGCTCTTACAGTCATCGTTCGCTCAACTGTCGATTGTCTCGGTCATTTTGGATAGGATTTTACTGGATGGACGAGGTATGCTTCGGTACCGGGAAAGTTGGGCAATTCATGGAACAACTACAATGAGCGTTTCTAATGCTTTCGGTTGGTTAGGCACAGACGATATTTCGCGGATGGAGCGGGCGGCGGCTAGTATGCATTTTCTTATCAAGGCACTAAAACCCACTGACGATATATTAAGCCCAATCGTCTTGACGGCGACAACCAAGCTTCTCAAAGGAATCGATTTACTACGGCGCTCATGTACGAATGTCCTCGACGGCATGGAGAAGAAATCAGAGTTGCAAGCGAAACAAGAAAAGCAGGACATTTTCAAGACACCCAAGGCACCGTCCAAGCGAGCCAAACCGGAAGTGGACGAGTCAAGGTGGCTGGATGTTTCGCCTGTAGTTATGGAGCTGCTGGCTTTTGGCGTCGATTTCGCGGAGCTTATTTTGAGGAAGCGTGGTGGTCAGTACAAAGTAAGTAATCATTTGCATCGTCGGCAGCTTTTTTTGTGTTTTTTTTTTTTTTTCTTTTCTGCGCGCTGACGCTGTATCTTTGGTTCCAATCATCTCTCAGAACACATCGCAAGCAGATACTCACTTCAACGCACAGAAGACTTCCCTGATTGCGATCGATGCGCTGACCCTTTTATCACGCATGACGTTTGATATCGATGACGAGTCATCCCAATCCAAAGCCGAGGCATACTTGAAGCGAGCAGATCGAATTTGCGGAGTGACGGAGTCGTGGGATGGTTGGCGATGGGTCTCCGGTGCCTATTATAACATTGGCGGCGCTTTGTACAAGCAGAGTTTGTTCAAAAGAGCTATCAGTTCTCTGTCAAGATCGTGCGATTTGCTCGCCAAATATGTTGGCCACACCCAAAAATTTAAGAGTTCTGCGATCGGCCTAGAAGGTGATTTGGATGAATCCCGCTCGCAGCTATGCAAGCGTTTCGAGATCCTCGCTATCAGTTTTCAGAAAATTGGTGGAGTTGAGGTCTGTATTTCGCGGTTTCTGGATATTTCCATTTTATAATGATTGAAAACTTGAGCAATAGAGAGTTGCGTAGTGTGACCAACCTCATTGCTGCTCATCGATATGCAGGATGCAAAACGGGTTTTGGAACGCGCAATCTCGTGTCTCCCCTTAGCCAAAATTGAATATTTTGCAATGCATCTTGATCAAGAGCCGGCCGCAGTTGCCGCGCAACGTCTACCTGCACTACCCAAGCTCATTGACCGGTATCTTCGATTGGCCATCATGGACGCGTCACTTTTAGATGGCTTCAAATACCCGCACGCCATTTTGGCAAACCAAGATCTTCCTTTGACAGGAATGGGCGGCATCATGGAATATGAGCTTGGCGTTCTAAAGTCGTTATCTCATAAAGTTGACCTCGGCGATAGGCAAATGGAGATCGTCGATAGCCTTTTGGAGCTTTACAACGCGCAGTCGTATCCGATACGCAGGGCCAGGTAAGAAACAGCGCCATTTATGTGTGTAGCTATCGGCACAATGTGATCCTAATTTTGCGGCTCTGTTCCATACACAGAATTCTCTTGGAAAAGGTGAAACTTGTTCGGTCAGGTAGCAAGTATATCGAGAGGGATTCGAGGTTTGCTCGGCTCTTAGCAGAGAAATCAGTCGAGTTGCTAAAAACCGAGGTGAGTATGCCAAAGTTCTTTCTTCAACCTCGTCGGAGATCTTTATGATTATAAAGACATGCGCAAAAGCAAAATAACAAAGGTTGCCAAAATCTATGCCTAGACGCCATGTTTTAATCCTTCTGCTTGTTGGATAATGTCGAATGCGCTCTTTCTTTTGGTCCATTTTAGAACTATGGAGACGATTCTGAGCTTTTGAAATTACGAAAGCATTATCTTGCTCTAGCCTATTCATGGATCGGTATTTGTTGTCACGAGGCTTGTGAGTCCGCGACCAAGAAATTTAGAATGGCCTTACAGTTGTGGAAAAGTGTGTTGAGAATTCCTCCCATATGCTCTGGAGGTACGTGTGGTCGGATTGTTACTTTTAGTCGTTTGTCTTTCTGTCGATACATGTGAAGTTCCATTGACACAATCATCCGATCTGTAGGTCAACCATCAAACGAAACCATTGCCAACACTCGTGCTCAAGTCGATGACGTGGAAAGACTATTCGGTCATCTTCGTATCCTTAGAGGACGAATATCATATTGTTTTCAATAGCGTGGGATCATACTTTGATAGATTCTGTCTTGCCGCATAAGATACCTTGACTCTACGTTAAACAGATTTCCTGGCCGATTTCTTCGGCGTTGTGGATCAGCCCATCAATCAAATTCTAACGCTGAGATTAATGTTACGTGTGAATAATGGTCTTCGATACACATGTGAGGAAAATCACGCAGGTTGGTTGATTATGTGTTTTGTTGTTTCGTTATGACCATAATCTATCGAATGAAATCTCAATATACGTCCCTGACCGCTCCTCTGATTTGAATATTTGCTGCCATCTTCATCAGACTCTATATGCGCTTACACGACCATCGGCCACGCATATGTTGGCCTTGGCTACACTGGAAAGGCGGGTCTCGCTTTTAGTCAAGCCAAATTGCTTCTGGAAGGTTCTTCTTGTCCAGATAAGGCAAGGCTGCAATGGATGTTGGGTTATAGTCATTATCTATGCTCTATTGGGAATTCCGATAAAAGGTTACATGTTCGACATTTCATGCCCGTTCTGTTCAGCTTTTATTGATATAATTTTATAACAGAAAATGTACAACTCTCTCTTTTACCATTCAACACCAACAGTGAGCAGATATTCAACGACACAAAAAAGATTGCCGACGCTCGCAATTCCGTTAGCAATGGGAAAACATCGTCCAAGCTTTCTCAAACGCGTGCACAAGAAAATATTTTGTTGGCTGATGCCTCCTTAACCCGATCTGACATCGCTCTACGAATGGTAGGCTGATTCTTCTGGTTGTATTAGCGTTTGTTGCTAATTTATTTATTTTATTTTATTTTTACTTTTATTTTTTGAATTGTAGGGATTACTGGACAAGGCGATAGAAGATGCTACAAAATCACTTCGGTTATTGAAACGGGTTACGTCGAGTCTAATAAGGCGAGCTAGGCAGATCTTGGATCAGCCTGACAAGTTGCCCAACCCTTTTCTTGTGGATTCGGAACAAGGTGCTGAGGATGTTGTTCTAGCTGACAAGGAGAACCAGTCTACGGTGGACAGCGTTGTTGAGCTTGCTATGCAGCAGTCGCAATGGGACGTTGCAAAAGTAAGACGAGATCTTTGTTTGATACTATCCTCGCTCGATATCCGTCAAAGCGAGATCAACGTATCTGATATATTCACACTTTATTTCACACCACGCAGAGATTGCTAGATTGTTTCAGTCGTCTTGGAAATCTTTATATTATCCGTGGATCCGCACGTGAGGCAGAATATTTCTTCAATCAAGGTCTTGCCTTGGCGCGATCCATCAATGCGAGTGCCACCGTGAGCAGATTCCTGGCTTCTCTAGCAGAGCTTGAATATCGTCGATATCGATGGGAGGAGAGCGAACTGAATCTGAAGCAAGCCGTTGATTGCCAGGGCAAAGTACTTGAGTCGTTGTAAGAATTATATAAAGCATCTCTTCTTGTTATTAAAGTTGATTTGATATATTGTCATTGTATACAGGAAAACTTATTCGCCAGAGAACAGGCGGATCTCAAGATACGCGCGGGTGATCTCGATCTTCGGCAAGAAATCTACGATCAGGCTTTGCTCTTTTATGATGATGCAGAGGGCATTTTGACGGCGATGATGGACGAGACATTTATTCTGAGTCTGGAAAATGTCCAATCAAGGTTGATGTCGATTTCACACATCGTTATGATGAAATCGCGTTTCATTATATGATTTTCGCTAAAGAAACCCCATGCAATGATAATTTCTATAGTGATGATCAGACTCCAAGGGAGACGCGACTTGCAAAATTTCCGGGAACGCCTACAGCGCCTGCAACGCCGCGGAAGCTAGAAGGTAAGATTGCTGGGGCTGTATGAGTCACTGCGAGTTCACTCGAGTCAGTTTTAATTGTGAAGTTTTCTTGCAGATGGCGTCGAGTTTGAATGTTATGTACTAGATTACATGAAATCGGAAGTATTTTGTCGCAAAGGTGAGTGTCATTATCAGACGTGGTTTTGTTATTGCTTGTTGCCGTTATGCGATTTGATGTTTGGCGGGATATTTGGCATACTATCAGGTTGGATATTGAGCAAACAAGGCAAACTGCCAGAAGCCCGCGAATTGCTCAATCGTCTCGCCGTAATTCGTCCCCAAAGTTCCAATGAGGTAATTATGCAGTTTTATTGTTTATTTGTCGACACCCGTGCTTTCAAAGTTTCTTATAATCTCAATCCATCAGGTTGAATATCATTTTACATCTGCCAAAATCATGATGCTGGGCGTCCTAGAAGAATTATCTCGACATCCAATTTTCGGGATGATACAAGACTCTGGTAAGAGATGAATGGCAAGGACACTACATAGAAACGTAACTATGTGCAATTGTCAATGCGTGCATTAATGTTTCCCGATTATTGTATTCTTGCACACAACGCCCTCAGTTCTACTGTCGCCACAACTGGGGAATTTTTCGACCGAGAAGATTGTCAGAAATTCGAAGAAAGGAGGGCAACGAAGCTCGCAAGAACTTCAGCGTGACATTGAAGTTACTTTACGGCATCTCACTGACGCTTATAACAAGGGATTTTGTTGTGCGAATTCCCAGCTGATCTACGAGACGTGCATGACTCTCGTCTTTACCCACATGATGAAAGCTTGCTGTTTCGATGCAGACAAGCTGGATACGAACCGAGTTGCGATAATCTCTGCATACTATCTAGGTGCGTGCGCACTGCAGTGCTTGAACGAATACAAGAGTGCTTTACCGTCTGACTTTTGTATCTCCAATTATCTTGTGATTTAGAAATGTCCAAAGGAGTCAGTATCCGCCGGGAAATGATCAGCTGCCTTGAGGAAAAGCTGCGGGTGAAGAGTTCATGTGACGACTTGATCTGGCCCAAGGGGTTTTTGGACGATGATGCAAACAGTGAGAACTCTTGGTCATCGGACTCGTCCTCGGAAGCTAACCCTGAATGGCACCGCGAACATTTGAACGAACTCTTACAAGCTTACAACCACGAAGGAATCGCCGATGAAACAGCTTTTCGAAAGCAGTTCATTGACATATTACCTCCACACTGGATTGCTTGTTCAATCTCGATTGACATCGAAAAGGGGGACATGTATATTGTTCGGATGCGCGTATCCGAGGTGCCTATTGTTCTCAGGTTACCATTAAAGCGCCAAGCCACGCGAGAAGGTGAGGAAGGATTTGGATATACGGGCGCGTTGGAGGAGCTCAGCGCCATCTTGGAGAACAGCAATGAGACAACACAGGTTGGCAAGAATTGTAAGACAAGGGACGAGAAGCTCGCGTGGTGGAAGACTAGAAAAGAGTTGGATGATAGAATGAAGGATTTACTTGAGAGCATCCAGTCGACGTGGCTTGGTGGCTTCAAGGTTCGTGGCGAAGATTTTGTAAACGGGTAGCTGCACCCATGGTTTCCCGACGTATCGTCTAAACATTCTTCACGCCATATGTAGGGTGCATTATCAGCCGATTGCGTAATTGACACCAAGGCTCTTGAAAAGTTTAAAGCCACAATCGAGCTCCTGGCCTTAAAAGCAGCCTCCTCAAGAACGTCGTCTAAGCCAAAGATGCTGGAAGTCGATCGGGAAATGTGCAAGATTTTTGTGCAGTTAGGTTCTTCTCCAGACAGTGACGATTTAGAGGACGTGGTATATTTTTTGCTGGATGCCTATCAATACAACGGTGTGGCGATCGCCTATGATGAAATCGATATCGATCAGGTACTTTTGTTAACTTTTACAATATGGTTTTGCGAAGAAATTTTAGATTGTAATCAGAGTGGTTAATCATCAGCTTTTACTTCCGAATATAACAGATCACAGATGATTTCAAAGATGCCCTCGCAGAATATCATCATAATCTTAAAGATTGTATAACAGACAACGTTGCACGGCATCCACAGCATGTGATTCTCATCCTCGATAAAAACTCCCAGATGCTTCCATGGGAGAGCCTACCGATTCTCCGACAACAACCTGTGTCGCGCCTACCGTCTCTCTCATTCCTACGTGATCGAATATTGTTTGCAAACGCAGCTCATTTGGCACAAGGAGCCCGTGAATCGAGTCACTGGCGAGATTATCGCATTGATCAACGGAAAACATCTTACGTGTTGAATCCAAGTCAGGATCTTAAGAATACGCAAGTGGAATTTGAAGTATATCTTGGCAGGTTAGTCGACGATATTATGTGCTCGTGATATACAATTGTTATTTGACCGTTATGGAATACCATGGCTAGTTTAAATATGATCTGTGTCATATAGGTTCGACGATTGGGGGGGTATTGTTGGTCGAGCGCCGTCTGGCATGGAATGCGAAAATGCCCTAAAAAATCAAGACCTTTACATGTATGTTGTCTCTCATTCTCATTCTGATAAGAAAGATGGTATATACTCGATTACTCATATTATGTGCCTTTCTTTATGCAGCTATTTTGGCCACAGCGGAGGCGAGCAGTATATTCGTGGTTACCAAGTTCGGCAACTCGACCGATGTGCGGTAACGCTCTTAATGGGTTGTAGTAGTGGTTGCTTAAAGCCAGCAGGAGAGTTTGACCCGTATGGCAATGCGTTGAATTATATCATGGCTGGATGGTTAGTAATTAGAGTTAATTGTGCTAATTGAAGAGATCAAAAAAAAAAAAAAAAAAAAAAAAAAAAAAAAAAAAAACTGACTACTACACTCCATTATTTTGTTACTAGTCCCGCCCTGGTTGCCAATCTTTGGGATGTCACCGACAAGGATATTGATCGGTTCAGTAAGGCCTTGTTTCGTCACTGGGGCTTGGAGCCAGACGGCTTTGATGATGACTCGCGACCAGATGTCTCATTGGTTGAAGCTGTGGCGTTATCCAGAGACGAATGCCATTTGAAATATTTGATTGGTAATTTTTTTTTTTTTTTTGCAGAAGTTGTCCGGAGAAGAACTTCCGCTACCTGTCGGGTTGCCGGAAAGCTGTTCACTAATTTTCCTTTTGTTCGACTCTCGTCCGGCGGAATAATAGGATCAGCACCTGTAGTGTACGGGATTCCTGCATATTTATCATGATGTGCGAGCCATGAAAATACAATGGCAATTTGCTCTCAATGTATTTATCGGTGGATCGACTTTCACTGATTCGATATAATGGGTTTTCTGTAATTTCTCTACATTCATTCACACTTTGGTGGCTCTGCAAAGGTATCATAGTGTTGCTGCATATACATGCCAATTGGGTTGTTTTCGCCCGTTAATCCTAATTTACAAGAATCTCCATTAACAATTAAGTACTGTTACTTCCTGTGGTATTGACTTGTTGCAATGCATCAGAATTGCACAGGTGTGGTTGAAAGATACGAACACTATTAAAATGACACGTCCCAGCCCTGCGGGCTCGCCGTTTGCACCATATTCTTCCCCCTTGCTTTCAATTTCTAAGGACAAAGAATTGAAGCTAAGTACAACGGATGTCATGCAGAATTGATCACACGACCTAACCATGATATTGAGTTAATATGTTTCAAAGCAGCTGCTCTCCTTTGCATTGTTGTTATTGTTCCAAGATATCACGTCATTCGCTTGTCGATTGCCTACTTTGTCCACACCCCGCTGATTTTGCTGGCTCGCGGTATCTCCGAAACACGAGTTAAGGGCGAGGGAGAGATACATATCATCGCACGAGGATGATTTTCATGTTGGTGGTTCCAACCACCACTGTAAACCTTCATGAATGTGTCAAACATATGTGTAGTTCAAAGAGTAATTACACGAAGCTTTTATTACAAATCGCCCACATCGAAAAGGACACGATGCTAGACCGGCACCTCAACATGTTCGTAATATGCAGTGAAAGCGAGGGAGAAAGATAAAAGGGAAAGGAAAGATGTGCAAACAGCAAAATGGAAGATTGAAAGTGAAAAAATATATACTACACGAGTCAAAAAAGGAAAGGAACAGTATTATACGGCACAGGTATCAAAGCTGTGTGGGAGCATGAAACATGACTAGTACCCTCGCAAGGTGCCTCAAATATGTTCCATTTGCAGTTGCTATACTTCGCGAAATGGTTCGACAAAATTTCAAACTGCTAGCGCGTAGATGCTTTACTTTGAGCTCGTGTACTAAAAGAAAAAAAAAAAAAACCACCATAGTATTGTGCGTTAATATATAAACAAGACTATTTGCCCTAATCCAAATCGACAAAACTTCTTTCCCATCACAAAAGAGGGGGAAACCCCCCCTCCAATATATGCTTACCTTAGTTACAGCCTGAATAATTCAGGAGATCGTTTAAGTTAAAAAAGGTATACATGGATGAGTACGTATGTCGTAATATGCAAAAGGTGTGCAACGTCACCATATCCAATCAATAAGTGTACACGTCATTACCTTGGTACCTTCCGACACCGCGTGCTTGGCAAGCTCACCCGGCAAAATCAGACGAACAGCAGTCTGGATTTCACGAGAGGATATGGTTGACTTCTTGTTATAGGACGCCAGCTTGGAAGCCTCGGTGGCAATACGCTCGAAAATGTCTAGGTGGCACGTGAATCAGATTAGTCATGCTTTTGCAACAGGGGTGGGGAAAAAAATCCTACCCCAGCACCCCAACGACCGCAGTAACAAAAACGAATAGAAACGGAACGGAACGCGAAAATGACACGAAGAAATGGTATTGGTCTAACGCGAAAAAAAGAAAAAAACACGCAACCAGCGAGTAATTCGCGTGAAGAGTCGCTGGCAGGTTTATGTACTCACCATTGACAAACGAGTTCAGGATGGACATGGCTTTGTTGGAAATGCCGGTGTCGGGATGGACCTGCTTGAGCACCTTGTAGATGTACGACGAGTAAGTTTCCTTGCGGGTTTTCTTTGCCTTCTTGGCGCCCTCGGCTTTGGGCTTCTTCTCTTTCTTATCAGCAGCGGGCGCGGCGGGCTTGGCGGGGGCTATGAGTACAACGGTGTGTCGTGCGTGAGTTAGCTAAAGTTGCAGCGCGTCAGAAACGCGGATTTGACGTGAATCTCGACGAGATCGTACCCTTGCCACCAGTGGACGCGGGCTTTTTCTCAGCGGCACCTTTCGGAGGCATGTTTTGTTTTGGAGAGGTGTGTGGGATGTGAGTGAGGGGAAGAGGAAAAGATGGATAGGGAGCGGGTGTGCTGTGGACTGGGATTTTATGAGCTTGTGGCCAAGGGACCCCACGGCCGCTGATTGGGCGAATACGATCGAATCAAGACCCCATTTTAACACGCTTCTTTTGGACGATGGCGTCACCTGTTTATTCCCTCTCGCGCTCTTGACGCGTTGCGTAAGCTACACTAAATAAGACCCTCAGGCGCCAACACCTAACACGGTTAAGCTGAGGGTGCACTATCCCTATCCCAGCCACGCACTATGTTCAGATTATTTACCAAAAACGCAACACGCACACATTCTTTTTTTTTTTTTTCTTCATCAGGCAAAAATAAAAAGACAAGAAAGGTAAGAATGGAACGACGTATCCCTACTATGTGTAGTCAGAAACCCATATGTACTACTTCGGAGACATGCTTGACGTTTACATCATACGCTTCTATATTCCACGCCAAATGACTAGAAATGGCTTTATGTCTTCGAGGTTCTTCGTCTTAATCCCTAATAAATGCCGTGCTTTTGTTCAAAGAAACACTTTTTGTGGTTCAGTGGAAGGTTTTCTTCACGAAAGGCTGTTATGATTTGAAAAAAAAAAAAAATGGTAGTCTTACCAAAATAATTATATGCTGGCGACCCACAATATCCAACACCTGTACGGCCGAGCTTAGCGCTTGGCGCTTATTGACTCCTGCAAGACGCAAAGGATCTTCACCTTGATAAATTTTCCCTTAGTAGCCTATTCCTCTGGTTTTGAATGTAGTATATTGGACATAATACCATGTGTGCTTAGCTACTAGTGACTCTTGTGGTTGATGTTTCCCTCTTTGCTATAGTTCTTTCTGTTCATGACATCACTGATAAGCTATCTGTGAGGTTTTTGTGGTAGTGGACGACGAGACAACTTTTGTGGCTTTTCTAACCATATGTTCCTCCATCCAGAACCCCACTAAATAGTCCCATACTGACAAAGAGCACTGTCTTGCTGCGTTTTGCCTGGAATGTGATGTGTATCCACTCTATTCGCTAGTGGGTTAGCTTTATCAGCAAGGTTAGTGGCCATTGGCTCATCATCAAGTGCTGGTCCTCTCGGATATTGTGTTGATTCGGTATGTGATATCTTTTAATGACTACACTTAGACCACCTGAATATCTTTCCTACCAAGACTCCTATCGAAGCTCCATAGAGGAACGATGGCAATCTCGCATGCCACGGACTACGATGAAGCCTTGCCCTGTGGTGAGCTGACGGAGCGATGTGTATATATATGTTGCTGTGACAATATGCGAAGTTTGGTCGGTTATTGCATCGTCAAGTTTGGTGGCCATCGGCACCCCAGCGATGTGAAATAACGGGGGCTTCAAGGAATGTCCGTGGTGCAACAGCCTCGCATTCTACGGACTACGACGAAGACCCTGTGGTGAGCTGACAGGGTGATGTGCTGTGACGATATGCCTAGTCGTGTCGGTATTGCATCGTCAAGATTGGTGGGCTTCAACGAATGTCCGTAGCGCAAGTAAACCCAAGAGACTTGCGACTCTCCCGTGACGAACCTTCGGAGCAGATAAGTATCAATGTGTAATTATATACTTCGGAAGCTGTGGTGATTCGGGGTACTGGATACACCCTCTCGGCGACCCTGGGGGCTTTAAGCCAACCGACGAGTCCCTTGAGCAAGAGCAAAACCTTTCAACAGACAAATAAAGACTTTTTATTTCACCGTATGGCCGAACCAACATTTTCCGAATTCGCGCTTATCAATGTCCCAAAACAAGAACCAGCAACGATTCTATCTATGTGCACTATGCACACGAATGTTGCTACTGACAGGCCCAGAGTTCCTAAAGCTGTAGCTAGAGAAACCCACGTAAAACACATCCATGGCAACAAGCAAGATCCTCCGACTGGTCTAAAGGGTTCCGCCTGAGATTAAATAATGGCAGTAAGTTCGGGAAAGAAAAAAGATCGTGAAGTGGCGCCGCCACTACTAACTACGTTGCGCGCGAGGTCACATCTCCGCTATAGTTCACCATTCTACGTAATTTTTGATCATAGATCCACTCGCTAAATCAGAGATATAAGCATAGTGTGGTCGGATCGACGGCAGTGGACCAGCTCTGGTGACACGTACCTCGGTCTTATATATTTAAACAAACAAATTATTGACTGTATTGTATCACTTATTCTATTTTTTTTTTTTTTTTTTTTTTAAGTCATCTAACTAAAACAAATTGCTGTCTTTCTATAGCAAAAGTAAACTTCACAAAGGGGGTTTTATGAAAGATGAAATGGTGGAAGGAATATTGTCATGCTGAAAGAACCCAGTCATCATGACCGACATTTTGTTGTTTGTCTTTGCAATATTTATTGTCGAGAAAGGAATTCGGATATTACATATAATGTCGACAAATATTTCATGGTTCTCTCGTTTCATACGTAATCAAGTATTATGATCCACATCCTGCCTCTTCGTGCCCTCCAACATTGATCCCGCCGTGCATTTCTCCGCGCAAAAAGGAAAATCCAGCACGAAATCGCCCTCGTGATACAGGTACCGCTCGCCATCGTCGCACGCATCCGCCGCGAGCCCGCAGACTGTGCGCGCCGGCACGAAATGATACCGCTGCCCGAGCAACTGATTTTCCCAATACAACCTCTCCATCACCTCGCCGACCGTGTTCGCGCCTTGCCTCGCGAGTACGAGCTCCAAAAACGGCCGTGACCACTTCGAATTGCGAAGCAGGAAGCTAGCCGTGTTCAGCGTGCGGCAGTCCCATGCGACGATCAGGTCCCTGTCCCGGTATTGCGGCGAGGTGAGGTTGTGCAGGATATGGGACTCAAGCGTCAGCGTGGAATTCATGATTAGTGCCGTGGGACTAAGGTACCAAAACCACTTAATATGAGGATGCCGGTGCGTGAGTGAGTGTAGGTAGGAGATTGCGGGCCAGGCCTTCGAACAGCAAGCGAAAAATGAAATGAGCTCTTCTAGTCAGTTTGCATCTCATGCACTTTGAAATATATTTACCGAGGATATGTCCTCATACGCCGGTTCACCGACAAGGAGCTCGTATCCCCAGTGACTGGCATACTCCTGCTTACTCTTCAGGCTTTTATCTGCGCGAGCACCGTGAAAGGTTACGATGGCGATGTTTGTTGAGGATGAGAATGGCCAAAGGTTTTGTGTGGTTAGGTTCAACGCACGGTGAAATGTTATGATAAGAGTAACGAGAATGATGACGACCAGGAACAGGTATTTTCTTGCTCCCATGTATTCGAAAGCACTTATCGCTAGGTTTTCTTACAGAAGGAACGCTTCCTTGGTGGATTTAAACAATACCACTTAACTGAGAAATTGAAATTTCAGCTACTTTTGGTGTGATGCGAAAGGCGGTATGCAGTGATGCTTTGATGTCAATCGATTGGCTTCATCACTGATTTCGACACCCATGTTTGTCACTTTTAAAAAAAAAAAAAAAGTTCGATAGGTTCAGATACAGTGTCAGATTGCATTGCTTGAATCGAAATCTGCATATTATGGTGACCAGATGGCTATACTCTTACGGCCTAATTCAATGGATATATTATAAGGCTGAACCCGCAAAACAAGATATGAGCATGGAGCAGATGGGGTGAATTTATCGATGGGCGTAAGTGAAATTGTGTTATGTGGCATGCACAAAGCGTACAAGGCTGTGTGGAAAGGGGTGTTACTGCGCTTGTCGTATCGCTTCGCCGTACTTGGCATTGCAATGCTCGCAATTTATATCCTTCGTCGTGTCGTTTGCTTTCACTCCACCGAAACGCATTCAATACTCCATATCCGGATGTTGGGCTGTTTCGGGCGGAAGTGAAACATATTACTGATATTGCTCGGTGTTGCCATTTATCGAGTGTGTGGTACGAATAGAACGGACTTTAGACGCACTCGTTCCAGTCGCGACTTCCAGTAGAGGTAATCCACCGTCCTTCCCTTCGTGCTTGCTATGTATCTTAAAGTCTCAGGGCGCAACTTTTCACCGTGAATCCTCCTCTCTAGATTTTCCAGCCGTCGTACTGCCCGGGAAAACAGTAAATTCGCTATTAACCATGTGGCTGTTCGACAATTACATGAATGTGGTCAACAGAAATACTTGCTAATTGGCTTTGAAGCGAGCAGCTAGCCTGTGATGTCACGACCGAACGCAATTTACCAAATCGTCGTGTCCCATCTGAGACAACGAAGTGTACACAAATATAATGACACTCTAGCAACCAGTAATGATACTTTTGCCTGTGCGTGTTCATGGGTGATCGATCAAAAGCATGGGTCATTTAAGAAAATAATAATACGCAAACGTAATACACCTATAGATATAAGTCATACTTTTCGAACCCAAAAGACAAACAGATGATAAACTCATCCTCTGTCCTTTGGACAATGTTAAATGTAAAATCCTCAGAACCGAATGTGTATGCAAACATTCATCCTAGAAGCTCGTTTATAGGAAAAATAATCGAAACTCGCAGAATTAGAGAGAACGTTTGAGCAAAGGTGTATGGCAAAAATGAATAGCCAGACAGTTAAAGACATCATATCGGTGAGAAAGAACACCAACAACTAGTACCAACTCTACCTACAACGCGACCAGCCCATGATTGCTCGCTAAGCCTCAACCATAAAAAGCCCTTGCTAACTCAGAAAGGATACACCCAAACACTACACGACAATTGTTCAAATCGTTCGATAGCCACGGGGCTCGGTTTTCCCATCCTCAGGAAAAAAAAAAAAAAAAAAAACCCATCCCCCCATCGCTTTAGGACGACGACGACGACTGTGCAGCGGCCATCAGCCGCCTCCGCTCCACCACCTCCAACATGTGCCTACGCCGATCTTCGGGAGACATCGAGTTCAGCTGCTCTAGCGAGGGCTCGTCGTCCCCGTCGTCCGCTTGCAACACTGGGTCCACCGCGTCGGGTTTCATGAGCGGCATCACAGAGGACGATGACGATGCGGCTGCTACGGCCTGGGCGCCATCCTCTTCCTTCTTTTGTTGTTCGAGCCATTTCCTTCATGGGACGGATGGATGATGAAGGTGTGAGTGATTGACTATTATAAATGGGAGGTGTTACAGTATCCAATTTCAACCGACGAAGAAATCAAGACATACTTCCTCGCCTGCAACACCATGAACTCTTTCCGTTTCCTTAACACCTCCTGCCTCTTGTCAGCACTGCTCTCCCAAACCTTCGCTGGCTCTTCTGGAGTGACATCTTGGTGGATTTTCTCCTGCAATTTGTAACGATGAACTAGCGAGCTTGTGGAGGATTTAGACATCGCCGAGGATGAGGAGGACGAACCGGCGGACGATGTCGTGGCTTGCGAGGGAGCTGGTGCGGGAGGCTGAGGCGATAACATAGATGTCAATGACGATTGCCGAGATAATGCGAAAACGATAGAAGGATTGCGACAAAGTTCAACCTACCAACGGTAGACCTCCGTCCTTGAGGATGTTGTTACACGTGATCTCGACAGATCCCGTCTTCTGGAGGTCAGCGAGGATGGCGGCAGGTGGGATGTCTGGGAACATTTGACTAACAGTCCCCACCTGGAAAGAGAGCAAAAGTATTGTGTTGAAATTGTTCATGAAAGCGAAGTCAATTGAGCGTTGAAAGCGAGGAGTAAGGAGATCTGTCGTTGTGTGAATGTCAAGGTCTCGACGTACCATTTCGGGAGTTACAAGGCGTCTTGGTTGCGTGAGCGGTGGTCTCCGTTGGCCTTGAGGTGTCCGTGGTTGGGCTGTGCCTACGTTGGTTGCGTGTCGAGAAGTCAGCTTCAGAGACCGGTTCGTTGCTTGCACAAAAGTGGAATTGGACATACCCATTAACCAGCGGAGGCCCATGAGGATGATGAAGAGGGCGATGAGTATTGAGATACCGTCGTTCATGGGGAAGGGGTGAGCGGCGGGGGGGGTGAGGTTGGGATGGGTAGAGGTTTTAGACGCCGCATGTACTGACGTCACTCCCGCTCTGTCACATGACCTAGCATACAAAGTCTCTCCCCTCCTCCCTCCTCTCCCCCCAATTCCAATGGCCGCCTTGGCTCCAAAAAAGCGCCGTCTCTCCGACCCTTCAAAGAACTTTGCCTCGTTTCAGCAACCGACAGACAACTCCGTGTCAAGGTCGAGCGCTCCTTCCTTGACCCAAGACTCTACAACGAGAGCCCATGCATTGTCCATACAACTTGCCAAGAAGGAGGAGGAGATCCACAACCTCCTGGTAAGCAACCTAACCCCCTAACGCGCCATAACATTGACCCATGGCTGCTCGAAAAAAAA
>RBNI01001912.1:0-20416 GCA_003990745.1 Jimgerdemannia flammicorona | reverse complement strand
GGGCTGGGTATATATGCATTTGTTCTGGATTGGTAAGATCCCGTTTGTGTGAATCTTGTGTTCTGTGACTTGGTATTGACTCAGCTTTGTGCACTGTGACTTCTGTTTGACTCAGCTTCATGATCTTGCAGGTGATTTCCAGATTTGTTTGTAGATCGCGTGTGATTTCCGTGGCTTGGAGGTTGTGCGCTTACAAGAAGCCTCAGAATCATCCTCATCATTACTGCTAAGCCTTGGAAACACAATGTGATAGTAAATTCCAATCACAATTTCTTGAGTAATAGTACTACCACCAGGCTCATAATATCATCTGCCAGATCCCCAGGCCTCATGCCCCCCCCCTGTCCAGATCCACTATCAGCCACTATATCTGGATTGTTTTCCAGATTAGCAGTCTCCTTACTATCAGTAGTCTCACTCCCCCCAGCTACTACTCCCCCAGCCCTACTACTCTTGCTGCCATGGGCTGCTCCACCAGCCCCTGCAGATCTTACCATCTCCTTGCCCTTCCTCAGCCAGCCCTCCAGTCCAGTCATCAGATGACTCACTCCTCCTGACATTGCCAGTTTAATACACTAGGGCTACCCTGCTCAGCATATAGCTCAGAATGCTCATTGGTTGTCATGTTGCTGGTAACTTTTCTCCAAAAACAATGTCTTGAGTATAGCTAAAAGTTTGTTTAACTCAAATGTTACCAGAGAAAGGTTGTTCTAAAGGGCTCGACTTTTTCAAAGTTTCTTTGAGAATATATCTTAGAATTTTTAGAGTAAAGACCTGATCTAACTGCTAGTATTTTGAGGTTCTTAGATTCTTAGGACTTCTTTTGCTCAAATCACTCAGAGTGAGAGCTACATGGGCATCTTTTTGTGAAAAGCAATATGTTCTCAAGTTTTCACTTCATCTATACTGGTATACTAGGTTCAGCAAGAGTCTGGCAACAAATCACAACAAGTTTCATTGAAATCTGTCAAGTTTTTATATAATGGCAACCCAAGGATCATTGAGCTCTAAGTGCCTGGAGAGGAGGAGGCCTGGTCTGAGTCTCTTCAAGAGTTTGCAGCAGCTACTGGGGCTAGTGGAGTAGGAAGGCAGGCTACTGGTCAAAGGCTGGCAACTGGAGTGAATGGCTGGTATACAGTGGTGAAGGGCAGGAGGGTGGCCTCTAGGTCTATAGTTGGAGAGCAGGAAGGGTGTAATATTGACAGGGGGGGGCATCAGTTGACTGCTCAGCTGACTAATCAGAGGTCCAGCAGGGGTCCAGGGTCTAGAGGTGGGACTGCTGAGACTGGCTTTCCTGGGGCTAGACCAGTGACTGAGGGTGTGACTGCTAGTGGTATAGTAATTCTGAATGAGGTAGTGACTGGCATTTCTGGAAGCAAGAGTAAGAAAACCCTAGCTGTAGAGACTGATGAGCTGATAGTATATCTATTCTTTCATAAGTTAGTATTGACATGGGCAGTCTCTACCAACTTCTTGGGCCTTGGCCTATCAGTCAAGAAGGTTCTGTAACTGGTGGGTGAGGAGGATGTGGGAGCAGAGTCACTGAGATTTATTCCTTCAGTAGAGATAGTTGAGGTTGGCTTTGTTGAGAAGGAGGCCATAGTGAAAGCCCTGGAGAAGGAGCTGGTGGTCAAGAATATCAAGATAGTGATAGTAAGATACTTAAGGTGTGACCTGTATGTAGTGAGGCTGGTGGTTGAAGGACTGCTGACATTGAGCAGGCAGGAGACTAAAACAGTGGTAGCCAAAGCAAGGGAAGGTTTTGGTGAGATGGTAGATTTGGGTTCATGTTTTGGGAGAGTATATAGTTGAGAAATGGTAAATGGTGAGGTTGGAAGAGAAGAAGGTGACTGAGTTGGAACAAGACTGGCCTGAGATGATTTATGTTAGGGGATAGAAGTATTAGGTTTAGAGGAGGAAAGGCTCTGTGCAGAAAGAGGAAGAGTTGCTAATTGCCCTGGAGGAGTATGATGAAGTGAAGGCTCTGCAGAAGAGGAAGTAAGAGGAGTTTGCCAAGGATTGGATCTAGATTGAGGCAGATGGAAAGAGGAGGCAATAGTATAAGAAGAATTTGAAGTGGTTGTAGATGGTATTACAAGTATCTACTGAGGAGGAGGCTGGAGGGTCATGACTGACAGGAATTGAATAGAAGAGATGGAAGCAGTTGAAGTGTCCTTCTCACAGCTGAGGCGAGTGAAAGACTCTATGAATACACCTATGAAGGGAAAGTAGGCTGATGGCAAGGAAGAGAGGGGAGCAGGTTTTGAGAAGAGTGTGGGGGTAGTCCCAGAGACTCAGATAGATGACATGATAATGGCCAGGTCTGCGAATATGCACTGGGAATATTCTGAGAATGAGGAGGTAGTGTGGCTGAACAAAGTCTCAGAGGAGGATGATCTGGTAGAGATTGCTTCTGATGTGTCTGCAGATAGATAATTGCTTCAGATGTTGTGCAGGATGCCTAGGCTTGCCACCTCAGGGCCACTGGCAATGGTGGCAGATGGTTGGTTCCAGACTATTCTTGAGAAGCTTGTAGTGGAAGACATTAATGAAGTGAATATATTTCAGGGTTCTCCAGGAGCATGGGAAGGATTACTTAAGGTGGTTTTGTAAGGACTAAAGTTGGTGACCACTATGATAGCAGCCCTTCTGGAGGATGAAGAATATGTGATAGATGAAGCTTAGATAGTCAATATCAGAAAGATGGCATCAGAACAAGTGAACTTCTTCTGTAGCAGTAACAATAGAGAGTGAATTTGGAGGGTAGTCTGTGAGAAGTGATGGAATATCATCAAGAGTAGAGCTGAGAAGGTAGTGGTCAAAGCAGCTGATATCTAAACTCACTATTCATGATGAAGAATATTCTACAAATTTTATTGATCAATGTCAATGGACTATGCAATAGGGTAAAGTAGCAGCATCTCTTTTGGTAACTAAAGGTCTGGAGGTATGATATGGTGTTTCTTCAGAAAGTTCAGACTTATGATGTATAGGACTATGAGTTGTAGAGTAAGGAGGTACTGGTTGGAATAGGCAAGTTGGTATTCTGGTTGATGTGGGAAAGAGAGAGCTAGTTGATGTGGAAACCTTTTGAAGTCATCTAATATGGGGAAGGCTGAAGGAAGATACTGGGGATAGACTTTTGGTGAGCTCTATATATATATATGCTAGCAGTTAGCATAGAGTGAAAGCAATGGGTAGAAAAGTGGTTGGCTTGGGAGAGTTGGGAATCCCTGGGATTGGACATTCTGAAAGAGGACTTTAATATAGTATAGGATCATGCACTGGATTAGACTGATGGCAGGGCTGGTGTGGCTATCTCTTAGAGGCTGTCTCAGTGGCTTCAGGTAGAAAAAGACATAAGACTGATAGACAGTATATAGCTGAGGGCTGAAGATATATCAGAGATATTCACTAGATAGCATCTGGTGAGTGATGGGATAGTGGAGACACAGATTGATTGAGTTCTGATAGCAGAACATTGAGTAATGTATTGGATATTGTAGAGGTGTAGTAGTGCCTATGGTTAGATCATTGGAGAGTTGAAGTATGTAGAAGATTTTAGGCAGTTAGTAGTGGAGGAGAGTGTTGATATCTTAATATAGCCTTGCTATAGTGACTGGTGGAAAGGGAGTAATTTATTTTCTTATCCAGACAGAAAGTAGTGAGATGGGTGAATAGTGGTTTGTCTATTGCTGAATAGTGGGGTAGATTTAAATACTTAGTGAGTATATATTGGCAGAACATTGGGGAGGTGGCTGAAAAGGGGCAGAAGGGTAAGAAAAGAAGAGTTGAGAGGGGTTTGAGATAGAGACTGAACACAATCCTTTCACCAGTAATATTCAGGTGACACAAGACTCAGACAACACTTTCTACAACATTTTTGGTGAAAGGTGACTAGCAACATAGACAGCAATGAATGTACTGGCGAGTATATCAACTAGGGGGGCAGCAGTGCCTTCAACTGGCAATATGTCAGGTGGAGATGGCAGGAGAGAAATGGGGGGCAGAAGTGGTGGGTTGGTTGATTAGTTGGAGTTGGAGAGGTTGAGCTCTTTGGTTGACTTGGGGAGGTAGGGGAGGATCATTGGATTTATACTTACTGGGTGGCAGGGCTGGGCTCCAGGATTGACTAGATATTTTTTTTTTTTTTTTTTTATAGTCACTTGGACTTCCCTTTATTACCTCAATCTATATTAATAATACAATATTACCCCCATCCCCTCACCCAATACCCCTTGGATCCCCCTCACTCTCCTCTACCTCTCTCTGTTGGAAGATGACCCAGTCATCCACCACCCAGACCTGCCCTCTACTTTTCTGACACATACACTTCACCAATCCCTAGCATCTACCCCCACCAGGTCCCCACCCCCACCACCAGCTATTCAAAATGTCCAATAATAGCCATTCCTATCATACCACCCTATTCCCAATCTCTATCTGCCAACCCTCCTAGAATACATATGACCAATGTTCAGCTAGCCCAACCCAAATTGCCAGAGCTCAACCCAGGGTCAGCTATTCATCACCAACCCCCCCCACTAACCTGTGGTAGAGCTCTCCCCAACTCTCCCCTTCCCCTCCCACCAGGGCTCGCAGCCCTAACCTATCTGCAATGTGGTGCCAAAAAACCCCCAGAATGTCACACTCACCAAGCCAATGTTCAGGCGTTTGAATCACTCCCCCTTCCTGTCCAATATCCAAACATTCCTTGTACTCATACCAGCCATCTGCCACCAAGTGTCTAGACTGAAAGTTCAACATCATATTCCACCTTAGAAACTGCCACCACACTACTCAGAACTTGGGGGAGAGCCACCACATCACCTGCTTGCTCCAAGGTCAAAGCCAATTTCAGTCCCACCCCTTGTCAATCCCCACCCTCTGCTATGCAATAGGCCACACTAAGCCCCACAAGCACTCCATACCATTGCCAAGTCAAAAGTCCTCTACCAAAGCACCACCTAACAGAAGCCTGTCCTATCTCCACATCCACAGTCCCCAATCTCCCTTGCCTTCATCACCCTGCCATTGAAGACCAATTCTCCAGACACCATCCACCACCCCCCACCAAAAGCCCTTATATCACAACCTCTCACTCCCATCCAGGGCCACCATTGCAAGCAGATCACCAGATATACTGTGGGGGGTATACTGGGCCTCCCACACCCTTTGCATAAGTGGTACCCACTCCTGTCCCCTTAACTCACTTACTCTCTTCAGCCACCATGCTCTCAAGTAATGAAGGTATTTGGGGAAGTCCACCAAGCCCAGTCTGCTACCATCCACAGATAGAGTCAGCTCCTCCCATCCTATCTGACTTCGCCACCCAGCCCAGATACATGTCCTCGCCATCTTCAGAAGGTGCCTGACTACTCATGCTGGGAAATCCAGATGGTACCCAACATACTACAGCTTTGGCAGCCAATACACATTCAGCTCCATCACCCTTCCTGCTAAGGAAATATGCCAACTGCTCCACCATAAAAGCACATCCCCCCATACTAGGAGTCGCTGTTCCCACCAAGTGCAAGAAAGGAGGGACTCATATGGAGAAGTAGATCCCCAGATAGTGAATGGGATCTCCTGCTGGTACCACTATCCCAATTATGTCACCACAAACTATTCCTCCACCTAACACAATAGTCTCACATTTGTGCCAATTGAGTCTAGCACCAGAGCCTCTCTCATACCATTCTACAGTCCACTGTAATTTCTCCATATCTGCCAATGAACCCAATCTAACTACCATATCGTCTGCAAAGGCCCCCACCTTCCAATTAATCCCCAGAATGTCTAAACCCCCAATTTGATGCCTGATTCTGTCCAATAGGAGGACTCCAAGGAAAGGGCATACAAGATAGATGACAAAGGATCCCCCTGCAGCACCCTACAACCCAGAGGGAAAGTGACACCCCTGTGTCCATTAATCACCATGGCTGCCTGACTGTCCTCCAAAAGACTGATTAATGACCTCCGGAACCCTGGTGAAATACCCACCTGCTTCAGCACCCCTTCTAGCCAGCTCTGCACTCTATCATATGCCTTCTCCTGATCTAGAAACACCAGTCAGCCATCAACCCTGGTAGTCCAAGCCCCTTCAATCACTCCATGGACCCAGGCTATCCTATCTCAAATCAACCAACCACCAACAAAACCTCTTTGCTCAACTCCCAGCACTTACTGAGTGATCCCCTGTAGCCTAGTCATCAAGACCTTCATAACCAGCTTGTAGTCATATCAAGGAGTATGATTGGATGCCAGTTCTTCCAATCTTTCCTTCTCCTCTTATCTTTAAAGAGCAAAGAAACCAGCCCTAGATGCTGGCCCCCAATCCAAGTTCCAGACCGAAGAACCTCAATGCACATCTCTGTCAACTCCTCCAATACTACCTCTACTTTGGCTATCTTTTTCCAAAAATCCCAGGGAAGCCCATCCTCTCCTGGTGCCATCCCCTTGCTTGTTGAAACCAGGACCTTGCAAACCTCCTCCCCTCTCACTCAGTCCCCCAGAGCCTCTTGACCCATCACTGAGTTCAGATGCCAACCCTCCAACTACCATTCAATGTCCAAGGCATCTTCACCCCCTTCTACCTCACTCCATAGGTCCTCCCAGTAGGACCTTAGCAATCTCAGAATCTCTGGAGTCTCCACCACCATCTCTCCATCCTCATCCAAGACACTATCCCACCACTGCTTAGTTCTCTATGCTTGTAACATCTGCGATAAAAACCAAGTAGGTCACTCCTCTTCCTCCAACCCTTACCACCTCAACCTCACCACCATCCCCTTCAATTTAGCCTCTTCCTCCAATTGTAGCACCTCCTTAAGTTCCTGGACTTCCTTTTTAATCCTTGCAATGCACTAGTCCACCACCTCTCTATCTTCTAGTACTCCTGCCCATCTCCCCAGGAGCATCGCCAGCCACTATGAGGCCCAGTGTACTCTCTGCTGCTGCTGAACACTCCTCTCTTTCCCCACCTCTCACCAATATCCCTGAGCACTCAATTTCAGCCTTCTCCAATGATCTCCTATTGCCAGGCCCCACTCCTGCCATTAACTGATTTTTCCAATGACCTCCATCTCCCAGTCAGCCTATAAATTTCTATCCTCTTTTTTTTTTTTTTTTTTTTTTTTTTTTTTTTTTATAGTCACTTGGACTCCCTTTATTAACTGCCATCTATAGTAATATTTATACAACCTACGCCCTTACCCTATCCCACAGGTCCCCCCTCCCTCTCGAGTCCCAGCAAATGCCACCCTGCCCACCTTCACCACCACTCTACCCCCACTCTTCACTACAATCCTTCTTACTAGATCCTTACATCTCCCCCCTTTGGGGCCCCATCCAATCCACCATGCTTTGAAGAGCTCAAGCATCAGCTCCTCCCACCTTACAACCCTCAGGTTCACAGGTCTCTGAGGGCCCTCCTCAAATACACTCTGCCAGTGTTCTGCAAGCCCCACCCATATTGCAACAGTCCAACCTACTGTCAGCCACTCATTCCCCACCCCCCCCACCAGCCTTGACTGTAGTGCTGCCCACCTTTCACCCACCTCAGGGTCAGGCACTGTTACACCCAATCTCCCCCCAACTATCTTCCAAAAATTCTCCATACTCTCGCACTCCCCCAGCCAATGTTCCGGTGTCTGCACCACCCCACCCTCCTGCCCTATATTATGGCACTCCTCACAATTGAATACCCTACCATCCACCAGATGGCCAGCCCGAAAGTTCAGCATCACATTCCGCCTCAATAGCCTCCACCACGCTAGCCAGAGTTTTGGTGGGAGCCACCTCGACACTACCTTGATCCAAGACCAGATGCCTGCCCAGTCCCAACCCTCCCTGATCCCAGCTCCTTGCCAGGACCCCGGCCAAAGGTCCTGCCCCAGACCCCGAAGGCACTCCATGCTCTCCGCCAATCAGAAGTCCTCCACCAGATTCCCTCCCAACAAGAGCCAGTCCCACCTCCACATCTCCGGACCCCAGTCCTCATCCCCTTCAGTACCTTGCCAATGGATCCCAATGCGATGGGCCCCATCAACCACTCCCCACCAGAATCCTTTATACCTCATCCTCTGGCTACCATCCAAGGCCACTAAGGACAGTAGATCCCCAGATTCACCCCGTGGTGACACCCTCACCTCCCACAAACGCTGTATAAGGGGCACCCATTCTCCTCCTCTCAACTTACTGGCCCTCTTCATCCACTAAATTTCTATCCTCCAACAAAGAGGAATTGAGCCACCAATGTCTAGGCCCATCCCCACTTCCCCCAAACCTCCCCCCCCCAAGCTGACCCCAGTGATCAGACCATGGGCACCAAACCACCTCCAGCATGGCCCAGACATCCACTCCCCAGCATTCTGCTGTCAGTATCCAGTCGATTCTAGAACCCAGTCCAGCCACCCAGTGAGTATAAATTCAACAATCCTCTCAGAACTGTCTCCCAAGTCCACCAGAGAGCTCAACCTCTCCATTGTCATCCAACCATCTAATTCAAAACTTCGGCCCTTCATCTCTCTCCCACTATTGGTCCAGTCCACTACATTATCTCTTACAATATTGAAATCTCCCCCCAGACATTTGATTTCAGCCTCAACCATGATACCAGCCTGCCTCTTGCAAATTCCTGATCCAGTCCACCCACTCCCCCCTCTCTATCAGGGAATAACATGACCCAACCATCAAAGGGCTCCAACCAGGCCTCTTCCACACTCTCCACACCAACCAACTCCCCCAATGTCCTATATCACCAATATCCCCCATCCCCTTCTGAACTAGGATATCCACCCACCCAAATCACACTGCTGCTCCCCCCCACTCTCTAGTTCAATCCTGAAAGTCCACATCTGCCTCATAATGTATATTCTGCAGTAAGAAGAGATCCGCATCCAGCCCCTTGAGCCAACCAAATATGAACCTTTGCTGAGCCACCCCCCTCAACCCATTCATATTCAAAGAGAATATTCTAGTTGTACTGTTCATATTGAATAATGTTTGAATGTGATAACCCAACCTAGTATTCCATGCTCATCTCATCTACAGCCAGATCTAATTGCTGCTCTGCTTCCAAGTCTCCCTCTGCTACAGCCTGAGCATCCAATGCCTTCAAGATTTCCTGACATTCCACTCTATCCACCACTTCTTTCTCTGCCCAATAGTCTGCACAGACCACTCTCCACTTCTCCAAACCCTTCCTCGATCCCTACAAGTAAGCCACCCAGTCATTTTCAATCCCCTGAAGTTCCACCTCTCTCTGATCATTGACCTGATATTCAACTGATTTCAATAGTACTGCCAGTATCTCATTTTGAACCTTCCTCGGCACCTCCTCTCCATAAAGGATTTCCTCCCAATGCCTTTCTTCCATAACCAGAAGTCCTCTCCCTCCAGCTCCTCTGCTGCCACCCCTTCCAAAGTCTTCCACAGCCACTTCTCCTCATCTACTGCCTCTGCCATACACTGGGTGACCTGACCAACCCCCACCCCCAGGTCCACCAAAGTGCTCCTCCTCACTAACTCATCCCATTCCTCATCCAGGACATCCAGTAACTCCTCCTCACCCTCTGCCCTACCTGGGACACTATACTGAGGTTGGACTCCTCTACATCCACCTCCATGCTGCTCTACTTCTCCTCACTTGGTCCATCCTGGGCCCCACCTTGGGCCATCCCACTTCCCCCTGCCCAGTCACTTGCATGCAATCCTGCTCTCCCCCTGTACTACTGCCAGCCCCACCACTACCCAACTTTGCCAGCCACTCCTTCTGGATTCTCCTCCCTTACATCTTCTCCCAGATCACCTTGTCCACCCTGGTCCTCTTCCCCTTGACTACTTCCACCACTGTCTTCACTTCATACTCCTGCCAAGCCAATCTCCTCCTCTTGACTACCCCCTCTAGGTCCTCGAGGGCCTCAAGCAAATCTTCCTCCTCTTCCAGAGTCTGCTTCACTCGCATGACCTTGCACTCTACCAGTCTCCACTTCAGAGTTGCTGGCCAATCTCTCATCTTTCCTGCATTCTCCTTTCCGGCCAGCCTCACCTGGACATCAATGTCACCAGTCTGAAGCTCTGTTCCTTCCCAGACCTTGAACCCAATGTCCACAATCTCCCCATACTCCTTGACCACCCCCACAATCAACTCTCTGGCCCTCTCCCTCAATACTATAGGAAAATCCAACACTGTCAACTACACCACTCGGGGTTCCAGTACATGCACCTGGCTATAGGGACCACAACTCCACCCATTATCACTCCCTTCTCCATGGCAGCCAACAATGCTTCCTCTTCCTCAAACCCCACCTCAACCCCTTCTTTCCTCTTCAAAAACTTCACTGATACTGCCCCCTTCACCTCCTGTGCCACCAGCCCTAGGATCATCCTTGCAGTCACTGCCAAGCCCCTGAAGCACATTGTGACAGCAAATTCCAACCTTGATTTCTTAAGTAATGGTGCTGACACTATGCCCATCACTCCATCCACCAGGTTCCTGGGCCTCATGCCCACCCTCTGTTCTGATCCATCAACCACTGTCACATCACCAGCCCCTACTCCCCCCCCTCTCCTACCACCCAACACTCCCCTGGGCACTCCTCCCTGACCCTCAGCAGCAGCCATCGACACCTTCTGCAGGCTCAGCCAACCATCCAGATCCAAGGCCATCCTCCCCATCTTGACCTTGTCAGCAAAGGTCAACCTCTCTCCTCCTCACTGCCTCAAGCCACCCCTCCCTCTACCACCAGTGCCTCGGCCAGCCATTGAGGCCCCTGGCATCCCCAAACCATCTCCCCTCCTCTCCACCTGTTGCCAGCCAAAGGCACCACTGCCCCCCTGGCCAGCAAGCTCACCAGTTTGATCATTGCCATCTATGTTGATAGTTGTCTATCACCAAAAACATTGAAAAAAGTGTTGTCTGAGTCCTGTGTCACCTGAATGGTAGATGTCATGACTGTATATTGATGGTGGAGTGCTGGGGAGGGGATATATGGGCTGCACTGGAGGTGGTTTGGTGCCCATGGTCGGATCACTGGGGTCTGATAGGGGGGGGGAGTTTTGGGGGAAGTGGGGATGGGCCTGGACATTGGTGCATGAATTTTTCTTTAGTGGAGAATGGTTCTCTATGGGTGGGCTGGGAGATAGAGGTTGTTGGGAAAATTGGTCAGTAGTGGAAGCATGGAATGGTGATTAGAGATTGCTGGTAGAGGTTGAAGTTGAGTACTCAGAGGTACTGGAGAGAGGCAGGGAAAGAAAGGAGTATGCAGCAGTGGTAGCAAGTATAATGGGCTTCACAACAATTGGCAACACTCCTGGGGAGATGGGCAGGGGTACTAGAGAATTGGGAGATAGCCGACTAGTGTGTGCTGCAGATTCAAAAGGAAGTCAATGAGCTTAAGGAAGTGTTATTAATAGAGGAAGAGGCTAAGCTAAAGGAGATGGTGGTGAGGCTGTAGTGGCCAGAGTTAGAGGAAGAAGAGAGGCCCACTAAGTTTTTATCATAGTTGCTCTAGGTATAGAGAACTAAACAGTGGTGGGATGATATGTTGGACAGAGATGGAGAGATGGTGGTGGGGACTCCTGCAATTCTGAGATTGCTGAAGACTCACTGGGGGAACTTATGGAGTGAGGAAGAAGGGGGGTGAGGGTACCCTGAATATTGATTGTCAATTGGAGGATTGGTATCCTGACCCTGTATTGGGTCTGGAGATGATGGGGGTTCTGGTGCCAGGGGAGGAAATTTGCAAGGTCTTGGCTGCAACAAGCAAGGGGACTGCCCCAGGAGAGGATGGATTGCCCAGGGATTTTTGGAAGAAGATGGCTGGGGTGGCAGTGGCTCAGGAGGAAATAATAGTGATGTGTGATGAGGTGCTTCAATCTGGAGCTTTGATTGGGGGCCAGTGTCTAGGGCTGGTCTCCTTGCTCTATAAGGATTAGAGAAGGAAAGATTGGAAGAACTGGCAGCTGATCATGCTTCTCGACATGGACTATAAGCTAGTAACAAAGATCTTGGTGACTAGGCTGCAGGGGATTGCTCAGCAGGTGCTAGGAGTGGAACAGAGGGGATTTGTTGGAGGCTGGCTGATCTGTGATGGTACTGCCTGGGTCCATGGAGTGATTGAAGGGGCTAGGGCTGTTGGGGTGAATGATCAGTTAGTGTTCCTGGATCAGAAGAAGGTATATGACAGAGTGTGAAGAGTATGGCTGGAGATAGTGTTGAAAGAGAAATGTATAGACATTGGTCAGGAGGGGGGAGTAGTACAAATGCCTGAACATTGGCTAGAAGAGTGTGAAGGTTTGGGGGATTTTTGGTAGAGTATTGTGAGTAGATTGGGTGTGTAGCCCTGAGTAGAGGTAGAAGGAGGGAGATGGGGGGACCTCTGACATAGGTTAGTGGGTAGAGTTGGGGATGAATGGTTGACTTTGGGGTGGACTCTGGCAATTTGGATGAGAATGGCCAATCATTGGCTTCATGTCATTGAGGAGGGCCAAAAAAATATCACCACACCTCTCTCCAGTACCTCTCAGGTTACACAACATTCGGAAAGCAACTACAACATCGTTTTGAAGAAAAAGAGACTAGCAACATGATGACCAACAGGCAATCTGAGGTGCATACTGGGAAGGGTGGCCCGAGCGCGTTCGACTGGCAGCAAGTGGGGAGAGGCCCTGGCCTGGGGGGAGGGATGAGGGGGCTGCTGGCAGGTGGGCATAGAAGGAGAGGAGGTGGTAGTGGAGGTCAAGGTTCTGGGAGGCAAGTTTTGCTGAGACGGTGAAGGGGAGGAGGCAGGCGTCGGGGCTGGAGGGTTGGTTGAAGAAAGGCAAGGAGACAGAGAAGGTGACTGTACATGGAGGAGGGGCCCTTGGCAGAGGGGGCGGTGGGGCTGGAGGTGTAGTGGCTGGGGGGGGTGTGATGGCTGATGGAGATGGGACTGCTGATCTGGAAAAAAATCCAGATGTGACTGTGGATGGTGCAGCTGAGAGATGGGGGCCTGGGAGACAAGGGGATTTGGCAGATGGTGTGATGGGCCTGGCAGTGGCACCGTTACTCAAAAAATCAATTTCGGCATTCGCAGTGACACTGTACTTCTGGGGCCTAGCGGTGACAGTAAAAATGGTCTTGGGGTTGATTGCTAAGCAGGTGGCTGGAGTGGCATCCATAAAGTTTTTGAAGGAACTGGAAGGAGTAGAGGTGGGTTTTGAGGAGGCTGAGCCATTGGAGGAAGCATTGAAGGTTGGATTGGTAGTTGGGGAGGTGTGTGTACTGATGGCTCAAAATGGGACCCCAGAGTGGTCCAACTGTTGGTGAAAGGGGTGCCCATGGTGATGGCGATGGAGATGAGGAAAAGAGTTGAGGAGGTCATGGTGGAGTATGGAGAGGTAGTGAATATTGGATTTAGAGTCTGGGAGGGGACTTCACTCAGGATGGGAGACATGGATGTGAGGATTTGGTTGATAGGAAAGGAGGCAACTGGGAAGGCAAGGGACTGGCCTTCTGGTATGGTCTGGGGGGCGATTGTGTGCAAGGTGATGAGGATGAAGGGGAGCGAGGGAGAGGAAGAGGACCTATTGGAAGTGCTGGAAGAGCTGAGTGGTGCAGTGGAACAGTGGGTGAAGGCTTGGAGGGTCTTTGAGGAGGCGAGGCACCTGGAGGTGGTGGATGGGAAGTGGTGTCAAGTGAGCAAGGTGCAGTGGGATCGAGATCAGGGATGTAAGAGGCAGAAGGAACTGCTGGCGAAGATGAAGGGGGGATCTCAGAAGGAGACAAGCAGGATGGTGGCCACAGAGGGGGCCAAAGCGAGTGTCTGGGCTGGCGAGGGAGGTGAAAGTGCTGGGAAGGGGACTGATGAGAACAGGGAGAGATCTGGCAAGGACCCATATGCCGATGGTATGCTGGAGGTTTGGGATGAGATATAGGAGAATTCTCTGATACCTACTCCCCTTATCAGACAGGGCCCAGCTTCATGAAATAGGGTGGAGGAGGATGTACCAATGAAGGGGGCCCAGAGGGTGCAATTTGGAGTTCCGGAGGCAGCGAATGGGGGACAAGTGGTGGCAGTGGGTGAGGAGGAACTGGTGGACATCCCAGAGGAGTGGGATGAGGCTGCGAGTGCTGGGGCTGACACCACAATGCTGGATGGTGGGAGGCCGGTGATCCCTGGAGGAAAGGAGGTGGGGAACCTTCTTTGGATGTGCAGGATGATGAACAATCTGGTGGCTGAGGAGCTTGGTGAGGTGGATCTGAGGGTGATGAGTGATGAACATTGGGCGAGGATTTTGTAGAGGGAAGGGGTGGTGATGGCATTGAAGGTGGAGATCCTGGTGGTATATCTGGAGGAGGAGAGCTATGAGGTAGATAAGGAGTGGGAGGCAGAGATGGCAGAAGTCGCTGGAGAGGGGGCTGAATACTGCTGGACCAAGCATCATGGACTGCAGCTCTAGCAGGAAGCCTGCCTGGAGTACTGGGAGGAATTCGAGGAGAAGGCAGATGGGGAGATGAATGAGCTGTTGGCAGGACTAGAGGCTCAGAGGGCTGAAGAGGAGGAGGTGACATCTCTTTCCAGTACCATTCGGGTTACACAACCTTTGGAGAGCACTCACAATATCGTTTTTGGAGAAAAGAGACTAACAACATAGCAACTGACAGACAACCTAAGGTGTGTACTGGGCAGGGTGGCCCAAGCGCTTTCGACTGGCAGCAGGTGGGGAGGGGTCCAGGCCTGGGGGGAGGAATGAGGGGGCTGCTGGCAGGTGGGTGAGGAAGGGGAGGAGGTGGTAGTGGAGGACAGGGATCTGGAAGGGCGAGCTTTGCAGAGACGGTGAAGGGGAGGAGGCCGGCGCCGAGGCTGGAGGGTTGGTTGAAGAAAGGCAAGGAAACAGAGAAGGCGACAGTACATGGGGGAGTGGCCCTTGGCAGAGGGGGCAGTGGGGCTGGAGGTGTAGTGGCTGGGGGGGGTGTGACGGCTGATGGAGGGGGGACTGCTGATCTGGAAAAAAATCCAGATGGGACAGTGGATGGTGCGGCTGAGCGACTGGGGCTTGGGAGACAAGGGGATTTGGCAGATGGTGTGACGGGCCTGGCAGTAGCACCATTACTCAAGAAATCAATTTTGGCATTCGCAGTGACACTGTGCTTCCGAGGCCTAGTGGTGACGGTGAAAATGGTCTTGGGGCTGATTGCTAAGCAGGTGGCTGGAGCGGCTTCCGTAAAGTTTTTGAAGGGACTGGAGGGAGTGGAGGTGGGTTTCGAGGAGGCTGAGCCATTGGAGGAGGCATTGAAGGTTGGATTAGTAGTTGGGGAGGTGTGTGTACCAATGGCTCGATGTCTGAAGTGGGACCCTAGAGTGGTCCAACTGTTGGTGAAAGGAGTGCCCACAGTGATGGCAATGGAGACGAGAAAGAGAGTTGAGGAGGTCATGGCGGAGTACGGCGAGGTGGTGGATATTGGATTTAGAGTCTGGGAGGGGACTTCGCTCAGGACGGGAGACATGGATGTGAGGATTCGGTTGGCAGGAAAGGAGGCAACCGGGAAGGCAAGGGACTGGCCTTCTGGTATGGTCTGGGGGGCAATCATGTGTAAGGTGACGAGGATGAAGGGGAGTGAGGAGGAGGAAGAGGACCTATTGGAAGCGCTGGAAGAGCTGAGTGGTGCAGTGGAAAGGAGGGCGAAGGCTTAGAGGGCCTTCGAGGAGGCGACGCACTTGGAGGTGGTGGATGGGAAGCGGCTTTGAGTGAGCAAGGGGCAGTGGGAATGAGAGCAGGGACGTAAGAGGCAGAAGGAACTGCTGGTGAAGATGAAGGGGGGACCTCAGAGGGAGGCGAGCAAGATGGTGGCAACGGAGGGGGTTAATGCAAGCGTCTGGGTAGGTGAGGGAGGTGAAAGTGCTGGGAAGGGGACTGCTGAGAACAGGGAGAAGTCTGGCAAGGACCCATATGCTGATGGTATGCTGGAGGTTTGGGATGAGACATGGGAGGATTCTCCGACACCTACTCCCCTCATCAGGCGGGGCCCAGCTTCATGAAGCAGGGTGGAGGAGGATGTGCCAATGAAGGGGGCCCAGCGAGTGCATTTTGGAGTTCCGGAGGCGGTGGATGGGGGACAAGTGGGGGCGGTTGGTGAGGAGGAAATGGTGGATGTCCCAGAGGAGTGGGATGAGGCTGTGAGTGCTGGAGCTGACACCACAATGCTGGATAGTAGGAGGCCGGCGACCCCTGGAGGAAAGGAGGTGGGGAACCTCCTGTGGATGTGCTGAATGATGAATAACCTGGCGGCTGAGGAGCTCGGTGAGGTGGATCTGAGGGTGATGAGTGATGAGCATTGGGCAAGGATTTTGCAGGGGGAAGGAGTGGTGATGGCATTGAAGGCGGAGATCCTGGCGGTGTATCTGGAGGAGGAGGGCTATGAGGTAGATAAGGAGCGGGAGGCAGAGATGGCGGTCGTTGCTGGGGAGAGGGCTGAATACTGCTGGAACAAGCAACATGGACTGCAGCTCTGGCAGGAGGCATGCATTGAATACCAAGAGGAGTTTGAGGAGAAGGCTGATGGAGAGATGAATGAACTGCTGGCTGGATTGGAGGCGCAGAGGGCAGAAGAGGAGGAAGTGGATGCAGAGCACAATCTGGACACGGCACAGGAGGAGATGAACATGGAGCAGTAGAGATCGATTGCGAACATACTATATTTCATTATGAACAGTACAACCAACTTTTTTTCTTTAAATGTAAATGGGTTACGGGGGGTTATTCGGAGAAGGAACATTTTTACTTGGTTGAACGGATTGGAGGCCGATCTCTTCCTGTTGCAGGATGATAGGTGTGAGGCTGAGTCTGATATGATGGAGTAGACAAAGGAATGGGGAGGTGTGGCGGTTTGGAAGGGCAAGGTTGGAATTTTGGTTAGGAGAGGCAGAGGGGAGATTCAGGATGTGAGGAGCTGGGGGGAGAGACTAGTCTGGGGCGAGTGGATTCGTGCAGGTTGAGAGCCTGTTACCATTGGCTCCTGCTACTGCCCTGCAGTGAGGGGTGAGCAGGTCAATTGGATGACAGGTTTACTGGAGAGTGAGAGTTTTGTTGAAGCCAGGGTAGATGTACTTGGGGGTGATTTCAACATGGTTCGAGACTCACTTTTGGATAGAACAGATGGAGGGCGAGGTGCTGAGAGCAGGAGTGGAGGACTGGGGGCATGGGAGGAGGTCGAGAGACTTAGTATACTAGTAGATGCTGGGAGGGAGTGCTGGGGGAATAGGAGGGTTTATATACATTGGGCAGGGGGTCTGGAGATGAGAATCGACTGGATTCTGACAGCCAGTTGCTGGGGCCTTGATGTTTGGAAGTCACTGAAGGTAGAATGGTATCTATGGTTGGATCACTGGGGGCTTTTGGGACAGGGGCGCTTTGGGGGAAGTGGGGATGGGCCTGGACATTGGCGCCTCAATTCCTCTTTGTTAGATGACAAGACCCAGTGGGAAGAGTGGGCTAAGGACATTCAGCTGAGGGTGGTGAACTGGAGGCAGGAAGGTGCCTCAGTTGGGGTTCAGTGGATGAGGATGAAGGAGATAGCCAAGATTTATTGGAGTGAAGCCGGCAAGGAGGCAGGGAGGCAGAGGAGGCATAGAGTGCGTTGGGCTTCTATTAGGTTAACCAAGCTCCTGGAGGAGTGGGCGAGGTTGAAAATGCTGGAGGGAGAGGAAGACTGGAGGTTAATGAGAGCGAAAATGGAGGTTGGGGAACTACAACAGGTGCTGCGGGAAGAGGAAGAAGCGGGGGTACAGAGTTTGGTGGCATGGCTCCGCTGGCAGGATTTGGAGGAAGGGGAGAGGCCTTCCAAGTTTCTTACGAGGGCTCTTAGGGCGAGGCAGGTACAACAACGGTGGGAAACAGTGTTAGACTCAGATGGAATACTGGTGCACAGGGTACAGGCCATTCTTGGATCGCTGAAGGAGAGATGGAGTGGATTGTGGAGTGAGGAGGAGGGTGGGGCAGATGCCGAGACTATTGACTGAGCATTAGAGGATTGGCACCCAACATGTGTCGAGGGGCTAGATGATTTGGTAATGACAGTACAGGAGGATGAGATCCACCAGGTTCTTGCTGCGACAATGCTAGGTATGGCGCCTGGAGAGGATGGTCTGCCCTGGGACTTTTGGAAGCGAATGGTTGGAGTCCCAGGGGTGATGGGAGAGATGACGGAGTTGTGTGACTCCATTCTATAGACTGGGAGGTGGATGGGGGAGCAGGACCTTGGATTGGTGATGCTACTTTATAAGAACAAAGGAAGGCGGGAGGATTGGAAGAACTGGCGGCCAATAATGCTGCTAGATATGGACAGGAAGTTGGTGACTAAGGTGGTGGTGGCAAGACTACAGAAGGTGGCCCAGCAAGTCGTGGGTATTGAGCAGAGGGGATTTGTGGGCAGTCGACTCATCAGGGATGACACTGCCTGGGTATATGGAGTTATTGAAGGGGCAAGGGCCTGTGGACTGGATGGGCATTTAGTCTTCTTGGACCAGGAGAAGGCTTATGACCAGGTGCAAAGAGTCTGGCTGGCGAAAGTTTTGGATAGGATGGGGGTTCCATCCCAATTCCGGTCGGCAATGGTCAGCTTACTGGAAGGAAGTAGGGCTGTGCTCATGTGCAATGGTCATAGAGGAGTAGCATTCCCCTTAGGCAGGGGGGTGCCCCAGGGGGATCCACTTTCCCCCATTTGTATGCTCTTTCTCTGGAACCCCTTATGGATAGAATTAGGCGAAGGATAGAAGGACTCTCTGTCTTTGGCATAGGCTGGAAAGTTGGGGCCTTTGCTGATGACATGGTGGTTGGTTTGGGTTCGATTGCTGATGTTGGAGAGCTCAAGAAGACTGTGGAGTGGTATGAGGAGAATTCAGGAGCGAAGTTGAATTGGCATAAGTGTGAAACGATGGTGCTCGGCAATGGTCTGGTGGGAGGGGAGGTTATCAGAACAATCGTCCCCACTGGTGAAGCAGTGCGGTACTTGGGCATCTATCTGTCGGTCTATGGGTCAGTTCTGCCTAGGTACTGGTGGGAGCAAAGGATTGGAATCTGGGAGGAGGCCCTGCAGAGTTGGGGGGGAAGACATTTTTCTCTGGCAGGACAGGTCTCGATTTTGAATGTCTACTGGCTGCTGAAGCTGTGGTACCTAGCCTATCATCTGGACTTCCCAGCTTGGGTGGTGAAGAGATTGGTGAAGTCAGCCAAAGGATGGATTTGGGCTGGACGGCAGAGTCAGATTGGTTGGGAGACCTTGTCCCTACCAGTGGCGAGAGGTGGGCTTGGGCTGGTTGATTTCCCGAAATGGTTACACTGTCTGCGAGCATAGTGGCTAAAGAGGGCAGTGGAATTGGGAGGAGGCAGCTGGGTCCCTCTGCTACAGAAGATCTGGGAGAGGTGGACATCACCAAGGGGCATGACAGGGGATCTCCGCGCATTAGTTGGACTTCAGGATACTAAGCAGCTGCGATATAGAGGATTTTGGTGGGAGATAGCAGAGGGGGTGCACCACATTGGAATTCGTTGGCAGGGGAATGAAGGAGAGGAGGATTGGGACCCGGCAATGTAGAGATGGGATCACGTACTGCTGGGGGGTACCCCTTTAATTGATTTCGACATTGGTGATGGAATGGAATGCCAAAGGGGACTGGGCCAGGATCTGTGGCCTAGCGGTTGGCAAGGAGTTGGGATTGGCAAAGAGTGGAACTGGCATGGTGTTTGGGCTTGGAGTGTTGCAGTGAGAAAGTGGATGCCACCAAAGTACTGGGTGGTCTGGTGGCGCATGCTGTGGAGGAATGTGATGCTCAACTTTTGCTCAGGGCACCTCATCGTAGGGGGGTGTTTTGATTGTGAGGAGTGCCATAATGTAGGGCAGGAGGGCGGTTGGGTGCAGACGCCTGAACATTGGCTAGGAGAGTGTGAGGTGTTAGGGGATTTCTGGCAAACAATTGGGGAGCACTTTGGGGTAAGGCGTAGGAGAGATGAAGTGAGAGGGAGGTGGGAGGACTTGAGGGATAGATTGGTAGTGGGGATAGGGAAGGAGTGGATTACTTTGGGCTGGGCATTGGCTATTTGGGTAGGACTGGCCAGTCACTGGTTATTCGTTTTTGAGGATAGAAGTAGGCAGGAATTGGGGGACCAGTTGGTGCGGTGGCATAGGCTTATGGAAGACACCTTAACAGGCTGGTGGCTTGGTTGGGGGCTGCAGGGTGGTCGGCGACACCACTTAGTGGAGTGAATTTGTGGCCAGAGTGGGGGGAGAGTTGGCATAGTAGGTGATAGGGTGATCTTTATTCGTGAGGAGGTGGGGAGGAACCCCCCTATGGGGATTGGGTAGTGGGTGGTGATGATGTATATTTAACCATAGACTGATAATAAAGGCAGAGTCCAAGTGACTATAAAAAAA
>RBNI01001911.1:0-20421 GCA_003990745.1 Jimgerdemannia flammicorona | reverse complement strand
TTGTCTAACACTACCGCCACCCTCCCCCCACTCTGCTTATAGATCCTCACCACCAAACTGCGACGTTGGCCCCCCTGAGGACTCCAACCCACCCACCAACCAGTCAGCAAATCCTCCAATAGCCCTTCCCATCTTAACACCTTCTCCTACAGCCCCAGCCACTGTCTCTTCTCAAATACAAAAAGCCAATGACCTGCTGGTCCTACCCATATTGCTAGTACTCACCCTACAGTGAGCCAACTATCACCCACCCCACCCACGAGCTGAGACCTCAAGTCCTCCCATTGACCTCCCTCCCCCACCAGCCTATGCCCCACACCCAGCCGATCTCCTATCTCAGCCCAAAAGTCCCCCAAAACCTTGCACTCTCCTAGCCAATGTTCTGGCGTCTGTACCTGACCCCCAGCTCCCCCAACATCAAAGCACTCCTCACAGTCAAATTGTCCACCATCCACCAAATGCCCTGTACGGAAATTCAGCATAACATTCCTCCACAACATTCTCCACTATACCACCCAGAACTTGGGGAGAAGCCACCTCTGTACCTCTGCGCTCCAAGACCAGATCCCGGCCCAGTCCCACTCCTTGCCAATCCCTGCCACCTACCAGCCACTTGGCCAAAGATTCTGGCCAGGCCCCTGCTGGCACTCTACTCCCTCCCCGATATCGAATGCAGCAAGTGGAGCACCTCCTAGGAGCAATCTATCCCAATGCTACATACTAGGCCCCCATACTGCCGCCCCCTTATTGCCTTGCCAGTGCAGGCCAATTCGGTATGCTCCATCAGCCACACCCCACCAAAAGTCCTTAAACCATAGTTGCCGAATTCCATTCAGCCCCACCAAAGAGAGCAGATCACCAGAGGACCCCCGAGGAGATGTTCACATCTCCCATACCTTCTGCATCAGAGGCACCCAACTCCTGCCCTGTAGTTCCACAGCTCTTTTCAACCACCAGGCCCGTAAGCAGTGTAGCCTCTTAGGAAAGTCCACCAGCCCAAGACCTCCCCTGACTACCGGCCTCGCAAGAGTATCCCAACTAATCTGGGACCTCCTCCCTACCCAAATCCAATCCCTAGCCATCTTCATCAGCTTCTTCACTACCCATGCTGAGAAGTCAAGGTGATATGCCACATACCATAGCTTGGGGAACCAATAAACATTCAGAATTGACACTCGCTCTGCTAGAGAGATATGGTGACCTCCCCATCCTCGAAGGGCCTCCCCCCAAATGTTCACCCTGCTCTCTCACCACTCTCGTAGCAAGACAGAACCATATACAGAGAGGAAGATGCCCAAATACTGCACCACCTCACTGGTAGGGACAATTGTTCCAATGACATCCCCACCCACTAGCTCATTCCCTAGCACCATTGTCTCACACTTATGCCAGTTGAGCTTCACCCCTGAGTGGGCCTCATACCATTCCACAGTCTCCTGTAGTACCGCTACATCTGCCACATTCCCAAGTCTGACCACCATATCATCAGCAAAGGCCCCCACCTTCCACACTATACCATATATAGAGAGCCCTGCCACCTTCCGGCGAATCCTATCCATCAATGGCTCCAGTGAAAGGGCATAGAGAATAGGGGAAAGAGGGTAGATATAACTTTAATAATATAGTTACAATAAGTATAGTCTCAATATAAAAATCCAAAAAAGGAAAAAAAAAGTAAAAGAATACTCTAGTATTTAGAAAGAGTTTACAAAAGAGTATACAGAGAATAGAAATATCAGAAGAGTCAAATATAATTACTATAAAATGATATATAAGTTTATTGGTAGCTCTATAATAAATCTATAAGTATATTTTGATAAATTTCACAAAAGTTATCAAGTAGGAGTAATAGAATCATTTTCCTTGAAAGTATGGTTTTTATATTATTTGTTTTTTTTTTTTTTTTTCATATTAATTTATTACTATTTGATATTTCTCTTTTATATTAAATAGTTAAGATTTCCTTTAAAATAATTTGAATTTAGAGCTAAGAGATCTTTTTTACCTTCTGAAACCAGATATTACTATTCCTTCTACTAAACCTATATAAAGTGAAATTAAACTAGTCTTTGAAAGGAATCATGATACTATCAAAATTATACTATAGGTAAGATCTAATATTTAACTTTAAATACCAATTTTAATATTTTAAATTAATCTCATTTCTATTAAATTTATTTTGAAATAGAATATATATACTAGGTTAAATATTCTTCACTATTAATATATAGATATCACTGAATATGCAAACATTTCTTAAAATTAATACATATTGAATTTGTCAAAATTTGCAACTTAACTATATATTGATTGATTTTATTAAGCTATCAGAATCTCATTCTGGTAAAAACCTTATTAATACATGTTTGAGATTTTGGTATATAGATAATAGTATGTAAAGAATGAGTAAGCCTTTTAAAAAGAGTTTTCAAAAAAGTCAGGTTTTCAAAAATGATCTGGTTTTAAAAAAGAGATAGGTTTTTAAAGAGATCAGGTTTTTAAAAAAGATCTGGTTTTTAAAAAGAGACAGATTTTCAAAAAGGTCAGATTTTTGAAAAAGATTAAAAGATTGGGTTTTTGAAAAAGATTAAAAGATTGGGTTTTTGAAAAAGATTATAAGATTGGGTTTTTGAAAAAGATTGGGTTTTTTTCAAAAAAGGTTGAATTTTCAAAAAAGGTTTGGGTTTTTGAAAAAGGTTAGATTTTCAATAAAGGTCAGGTTTTCAAAAAACAGTTATCTTAAATTTGACTTATGATTTTTTACTCTATATATTGACTATAACAATAGACAATATATTTATAATAATACATTTTTTCAAACAATTGAAATAGAGTTCAATTATAGCCTTAACTTTCAGCTAATATAATATATATTTTATATGGCTCATATTATTAATCTGGCTGTTTAAAACTTTTTAATCTGTCTGAAGGCTGATGATAATAGAGAAATAATTTCAATACTCTGAATGAGTATTATCAAGATCCAGTTGTCACCATAGTATTGTGAGAGATTTATTATCTAATATAAAGCCTATAGAATCAATAATCCAAAAAAACTTATTTTAAATACTAATACTTAGTAGAACTTAATATATTTAATGATTAAATAAGTCATCAAATTATCAGAAGTAATTATATTTAATTATATTAAATTTGTTAGTTAAGTATATGAGTAATATAGGTCTATAATTGTAACTAAGTCTAATCTAATGAATTAAATTTTATTAATAGCTCTTAAATTCAATAGTTATAGCTGATAAAGATTTGTAATAATATATTATTAAAGATTGTACTTTGCAGTTGCTAAAAGATATCATTTTGGTATTAAAGAGTTTTCAATATATAACAGATCTTGTAACTCAGCAAAAATATCTAACAATTTATTCTGCTATCCTGATTTACAACTTTCTACTAGATATGTTAGAGGATACTGTCAAAGTATTTCGAAATCATATAGTAGAATCAGAAGAAACTAGAGAGCTGAATTCTCTCATTCAACAGGTACTAATAGTAGTCATTGATAAGTTGAAGAAATACTATTTAATAACAGATTGTCTGATTTATTATATTGATACTGATAGGTAAATATTTCGAAATTTTCTTGTTGCCAAAGACTATTTTGAAATTTTGAACTATGAATTCATTTCAAAATTTATTTTATTTTTTGAATAAAAATCAGTTCATGATCTCAGGCTTAAACTATAATATTATTCAAACTATAATTGAGAAACTATTTAGATTGAAGTGGCTAAAATGACTATTCATACAGTTTATAATGAAAACTATATCTCTCTATCAGTTTATTATACAAGTTCTGAAGATTATACTGAAATAGGAGATGATATCAATGTCAATGGTATTGCTGAGCTATCTAAATATACATATATTCAACAACAAAAGACCAAAACTGATGACAAATTCTAAGAAGAAGTTAGATAATTATTTGAAAAGTAAAACTGTTAAATTTTAACTGTGAGTTGATACATTGTCTTAATGATAAGTGAGTTGGTCTAATTTGAAATATTATAGGTCAAATTCAAAATATTATTAATTTGATTTAATTTATTAGAAATATTAGAGCTATAGTAGAGATTATTAAAATCTAGCAAAAATTGTATATAATTATTTAGCTATCCCAGCAATAAGTATATCTATAGAGAGTTTTTTCAAGAGATAAAAACCTAAATGAGGTACTTTAGACTCTGAAATAATTTATAAATATTGTGATAAGTAACAGAATGATACTGCTGAAATTATAAATTAGCTACATACTATATCTAGTGCACTAAGTAACTCAGACTGCTTTACTGTTCCAATCTGTATATTTAGCCAGAGATACCAGAAACAGTATGTTTATCTATACTCTCCAGATATACCATACTCTCAAGGTACACTATACTCTCAAGATATTCTGTACTCTCAAGAAATACTTGCCATAGTTAGCAATCTATAATTAGTAATATAGTAACCAGATAGCAACTAGAACTGTATAAAATACCTCAGAGATAAGAGTGAATAAACCTCACTTCTCAAATATAAAGTAAAAGTCAAGTCTGTCTACCACACTTTGAGAGGAACTCTATAGCCACTGCTAGGAGATTGTGAGCTTTGTCATTTCTACTCTGGTCTACTTTCTGATACAAAGATTGGTACACTTTCTAGACTAAGCCAGAAGAGAAGAGTTCCAAAACACAAAGTAAAAGACAAGTCTGCCTACTACACTTTGAGAGATATGTCTGCCAAAAGTCACTTAATCTAAGAAGATTACAACACTTAGAAGAAATATCTGTTCTATAGCCACTACTAGGAGATTGGGAGCTTTTCCCCTTTCTCACTCTGGTCTACTTTCTGATATAAAGAATGAGTCTGTTTTGGTTCACTTGCCAGATAAGTTTGAAGATTTCCGTCTTTTCTGCTATCTAAGAGAAAGTCACCTTGCTCAAGCCAGTTTCTGACACAACTTTGCAGTAAATCCATTCTTGCAAACAAAGCCAGTCTTTGATATAACTTTGCCAAGAAACTCTTTCTCAAAAGCTATCAGTTATATTTTCCAGTTAAAGCTACTAATTTAGAAAGAATCTGTACTATTTGCTATTTTCAAGTTATTCACCACATTCTTAGAGAGCCCATCAATTCAGTAAGAATCTGCATCATCTGAGTTATTTGAACTATCCACACCACCCAAGTGATATTCCCAGAGAGCCTATTAATTTAGGAATTATCTGCCATCTGAGTTATTTGTTTATTCTCAGTGAGTCTGGAACAGAAGAATCTGCCACTAGTACAATTTCCAGTAAGAAGAATCTGTATCATCTTCTATTCCCAAACTGCCAATTTAGGAGAATTCATACCAAATTGAGTTATCCATCAAATTGTCAGAATATCCTGCATAAGGAGCCTGCCATGCTATATAGAGATCATTGTGCTATATAAAGAAATCACCTACTACTCAAGAAGGAGAACTGCTAAATTGCCAGACCATCACATATAGAGATTATTATACTATATATAAAATTCTACTAATTTTCAGTTGACCCAAGAAGAAAACCTATTCACAAATCACCACTATAACTAGAGAACTATCCCAATAAGAAAATCAATACACAAATTGACCACCACACAACCAGAGGAACTACTGTTATATTCAGATTGACTATTATATCAATAAACACAAACAAGGACCTCAGGAATCTTAGAACATTTTGTTGCTTTTGACAAAGTAACTGGGGGCTCAAACTAAACTACACCAATCTCCAACCTTATAATTTGCCTCTATTGAGCCAGGTACATTATAATATATATGTTTAAATAAGCTGGTTAATTCTGAAATCTCGAAATATAGTTGAAATATCTTGAAATATAGTTTAATCTCAAAATACTAAATAAATATATCTATATATTATAATATTTGAATATAATTTCTAATATATATACTACCATATTTGAAGTTCTCAGAGCTTGCTCATTAATTGCATTACTGCAGGTCTTGGCACTATCTTCTGGCTTGCTTATGCTCTTGGCACTATATTTGACACTCTTGAGGCTTGCTTATTAATTATATCATCACTTTTAGTACTATATTCAAAACTCTAGAGCTTGCTCTTTAATTTTTTCACTATAGCTCTTATCTATATTCAAAGCTTTAATTATATCACTATGACTTATGAAACTCTTAGAGTTCACTTGTTGGCCTGGTTTTAAAGATATATAAATAAGTTGTCTAAGCTACCATCTTTTAAAAAAAAATAAAAAAACCTAATAAAACAAAACAAAATGTATATTTAAGCTTAACTCAACTACCTTTCAATATAATTGACAAGATATCTATTTAGATAGTAATTGATGAAATTAATGCTACTCAAAATGAATATAAAAGAAAGAAGAAAATAATTAATAAAGCAATTGAGTGATTCATCACAGCTATTGCTCTGACCCTCCTAGCTACCCCAGTCACTCCTCCAGTCCCAGCCCCCTCAGCCCCAGTCATCTCAGCCACCTCAAAGCCAAGAGATCATCCTTAGACCAGTTATAATAATTGTAGACAATATGGGAAGACTCACAGTACTCTCTTTAAAATTTGCCAAAAGTTGAACATATTGATTCCTGATCTACCTTTGAGAAAAAGACCTTATGACAATTTCTGTTAGTTAGCTGTTACTGTTGCCAGGCATGCTGCTAAGTACTAAGTATCAGATAAGTAGAATGTATCAGATGATTAGAATATATTGGACAAGTATTATGAGTGCTGAATGTATTGTGTTGAATAATAAATACAAGATTGACACAAGTCACCAACTTTAAATTTCAATAATAAAATTTTTGAAATTTAATAACTTGACAGAAATATGTCCAAATTTAATGATCTTTATTGTTCTGGATTTACTTTATTAAGGTGAATCCAACATACTAATATTTATTAAATTTGGATATGTTTTTATTGAGTTATTGTATTTCAAATTTTAAATTGAATTGGACCTCAATTTGATTTGAATATTTCAAATCAGATCTCAATTTAATTTGAACTCAATTCAATCTAAACACAATTCAAATTGAAAATCCTTAATTTGATTTGATTCAAATTACTCTCAATTAGATTTAATTCAAATTTATTTGATTTTTTAAGGAGTATTAGTCTTCAGTCTAACTAGAAGTTCATCATTTATTATATCATCCTTCAACTCCATCTTCTTTTAGTACTTTAGGTAAGCCTCTTACCAGATCTTCAGCCTATGCCTCTATTCCCACCAACAGACTGCTCATTTTCTAGCAGCTACTGCTATCTCAGTCTCTCTTGCTTCATCTATCTTATAGCCTTCCTTATCCAGAAATACTGCTAATACCTCTGTCACCAAGAGCCTCTACAATATCTCTCCACAGCACTCTTGGCCAGTACTTCTTACTAATGACTTGCAAATCCACATCTTCCTACTTCTCAGCTAGTACTCCTAATGAGTCAATTTAATCCGGATTGGATTTGGATTGGTTCGGATTGAATCCCATCTGGATCAACTCGGATGGGATTCGAATCAACCATTGTTTTGATTTCCAAATTAGATAATTAAATGTTTACATCAATAACTCAATTAATAATTATCCAAATTTGATGATCTTGATGTCATCTGAAAGCCCTTAATAAGGCCTATCTAATGATACCAAGAATATTGAAATCTGATCATGCGTTGCTGAGTTATAAAGGAAACCGTCTGAATTGCTGATTTTGGAAATTTCATCTAATAGAACATTTTCCTTAATATATCGGCAACGCGTAATCCGATTTTAATATTCTTGATATCATAAGAAAGGCCTTATTAAGGGCTTTCAAATGACATCAAGATCATCAAATTTGGATGATTATTAATTGAGTTATTGATGTAAACATTTAATTGTCCAATTTGGAAATCAAAACAATGGTTGATTCGAATCTATCCAGATGGGATTTGAATCCAATCCAAGTTGATCTGGATGGGATTCAAATCCAATCCGAGTTGATCTGGATGGGATTCGAATCCATCCAAATCACATCTAGATTAACTTATTCAGAGCACTATTCTCAGCCATCAAGTTGTTCATTATCTGGCACATCTACTGCAAGTCCCCAATCTTCTTGCTCCTAGAGTCACTGATCAGTTAGTCTCTAGCATCATTGTATCTATTCTTATACTCACAGACTCATCTCACTTCTTAGGAATATCCACTAGCTCATCTTCTCTAATATCAACTATCTGCTCTCTACTCACCATCTCAAGTACTCTAAATCAAATATAAAAAGTCTCTATTATCTCTATATCCTCTCTAGTCCTTGGCTGTGCAACTCCAGACCTCCCTTCTAAATCCTTGCTCTTCTCCTATATCTCCAGTATACTATCATTATAGTGAGCCTGGTTCCTTGCCTCCTAGCTCCTACTAGTAGTCTTTACACTCCTCTCTACCTCAATATCTGTCTAGATACTCTCCCTAGCACCACATATATATAGCTCTGTCAGTGCTGAGCACCAACTTTTTCTTCTCTTTTTTCTTCAAACTAGCCAGCAACTCTCTCTGCTACTTATGCTCCTATGCTCCCTCTCACAGCTCCTTATTTATCCAAATATACTTCTCATCCATCACTTTCAAATATGTTAAGTCTATATATATCTGTCATATTTTGGCCCACTGCTCTACTGCTCCACTGAGCTCCTCCAGTACCTCTACCAGATCTTCCTCCTCTATACTCCCTTTCACTCTCATTATCAGACAGATAAAAGTCCCCCACATCAGTACTGAGGGCCAGTCTCTCAACTTCCCCATAGCCTTCTTTTCTGCTAAAAGCCAATATCAACTATCTCACTATACTCTATCATAACCTCCTCTACTCTTCTCCTCATCTCAATCATCTGTAGATACTCCCTTCACTAATAACTGAACCACTCTGAGGTTCTATCTCAGATAGCAGATTATTGGAACCACAATCTCTCTCTTAGACAGTCCTATCTTCATTGCCTCCTCTAAGGAGACAGCCTTCTCAAAGTCCACCTCTACCCCCTCAAGCCTCTTCAGGAACTTCACTGAGGCCACTCCAGCCATCTGCTTCAAGATTAGCTCCAGAACCATCTTTGCTATCACTGTTATGCTCTGGAAGTACAGTATGATTGTAAACTCTAAGATTGATTTCTTGAGTATTGAGGCCACTACTGGGTCTGTAATACCATCAGCCAGGTTCTTCTACTCCTGACAGTCTTCCTGTATAGTACTACTATTAGTAATTATATCTCTTTATTTTTCTTGATTCTCTGTCACATCTTATTAGCAGTTACTCCACTGCCCTTAGTTATAGCCACTTCTACTCCTATGCTCGCTTCTCTAGACAAAGAACCTCCTGTCCTCCCCAGGGTAGCCCTGTATTTCCCCACAGCTCTATCAGTCCAAGCACTTGCTGACCATCTACTCCTCTTTACCTTGTCAGTGAAACTTGGGGGCCCAGATCCTCCCCTATTTCCACCAGATACTGGTCACTCTCCAGAGCCCTCTCTATTCTTTATATCTCCAAAAGAGCTCATCTTCAGACTATAATTCTTTCCTATATATTATCAGTTAAATACTCCAGATCTATCTGATATAGTACACCTATCAGAACTCTTACTCAAAGATATTTTCATACATAGTACCTTTTCTCTGAATTATTGCAAAAAGTATTATCAGAAGTTTATACAACATGAATTGTATCAGAGAAAGGTGGAAATTAGTTCTACTATAACTCTCTTTATATATAATCTTCTATAAGAATTCTATTTTATATTATATATTATTAATTACTAACTTAATTAATTTATTAATAAAGAATAAAAAAAGAAATTTATAACTATTTCTTCTATATTTTCTAAAAATAGCTTAATATAATATTAAAGATATATATATATAGCAACTATCTTATCAGTCACAGGATTTGATAGGTAACCTTCCAAGTCTCCTTTCTTATTATTACCCCCTCTACCTTAAGTTGGTTTGCTATGTCTACAAGGGTATAGTGAAAGGAAGGCAATGGTGATGAGTTGCCCTTTTATTAGTATCAGATTGATATCTTCTCTATTTTTTTCATAGTTTCTAGTATCTTCAGCTATATCTAGAGTATACTCATTTTAGTACAGTGCCTTCTTCCTTTTACTATTATCAATAAGATATTGTCTGATATATTACAGGCTATGTATAGAGTCAGACAATCTTGGATTATAAGTACTAGTATAGATTACTTATAGGTTCTTAGAGTCTGTGTTGGAGCTCTCTGAGCTTTGACAAGCTTTCTGGTAAGAATAGTTCTGGTATAGGTGACTGCTTTTAGATGAAGTTAGGATTGGAGAGGAGATGGCCATCACAGATAGACAGAAGAGTAATAATGATGAACCGCCCCTTTCTCTTTTTTTTTTTTTTTTTTTATAGTCACTTGGACTTCACATTTATTACCAGTCTATGAATAAGTATACAACATCACCACCCACTACCCAATCCCCATAGGGGGGCTCCTCCCCACCTCCTCCCAAATGAAGATTACCCTATCATCCACTATACCAACACTCCCCCCACTCTGGCCACAAATTTTCTCCACTAAGCGGCATCTCCGACCACCCTGCAACCCCCAACCAAGCCACCAACCTGTTAAGGTGTCTTCCATCAGCCAGCACCACCTCGCCAACCGGTCCCCCAAGCTCTGCCTGCTCCCACCCTCAAAGACAAATAGCCAATGACTGGCCAGTCCTACCCAAATAGCCAATGCCCAACCCAAAGTAATCCACTCCTTCTCTCTCCCCCCTACCAATCGTTCCCTCAAGTCCTCCCACCTCCCTCGTACCTCATCTCCCCTACGCCGTACCCCCAAACATTTCCCAATCATGCACCAAAACTCCCCCAACACCTCACACTCCCCTAGCCAATGTTCAGGCATCTGTACCCAACCCCCTTCCTGTCCTACATTATGGCACTCTTCACAGTCAAAGCACCCCCCTATGATGAGGTGCCCCGAGTGAAAGTTGAGCATCACATTCCTCCTCAGCATGTGCCACCAGACCACCCAGTACTTTGGCGGCATCCACTTTTTCACCGCAGCACTCCAAGTCCAGACACCATGCCAGTTCCACTCTTCGTCGATTCCGACTCCTTGCCAACTGCTAGGCCACAGATCCTGGCCTGGTCCCCTTTGGCATTCCATTCCATCACTAATGTCAAACTCAATTAAAGGGACACCACCCAGCAATACACGATCCCATCTCCACATCACCGGGCCCCAATCCTCCTCTCCTTCATTCCCCTGCCAACGAATTTCAATGTGGTGTGCCCCCTCTGCTATCCCCCACCAAAATCCCCTATAGCACAGTTGCTTAGTATCCTGAAGTCCAACTAACGCGAGAAGGTCCCCAGTTGTGCCCCTTGGTGATGTCCGCCTCTCCCAGATTTTCTGTAGCAGAGGAACCCAACTACCTCCTCCCAATTCTACTGCCCTCTTTAGCCACCATGCCCTCAAGCAGCATAGTTGTTTTGGGAAGTCAACCAGCCCCAGACCACCTCTTGCCACTGGTAGGGACAAGGTTTCCCAATCAATCTGACTCCGCCTTCCAGCCCAGATCCATCCCTTTGCTGACTTCACCATTCACTTCACTACCTAAGCTGGGAAGTCCAGATGATAAGCCAGGTACCACAACTTTGGCAGCCAGTAGACGTTCAAAATCGAGACCCTCCCAGCCAGAGAAAAATGTCTACCCCCCCAACTCCGCAGGGCCTCCTCCCAGATTCCAATCCTCTGTTCCCACCATAGTCTGGGCAGCACTGACCCATAGACAGACAGATAGATGCCCAAGTACCGCACTGCCTCACCAGTGGGGACGATTGTTCCTATAACCTCCCCTCCTACCAAACCATTGCCGAGCACCATCATTTCGCACTTATGCCAATTCAACTTCACTCCTGAGTGCTCCTCATACTACTCCACAGTCTTCTTAAGTTCTTCAACGTCAGCAATCGAACCCAAACCAACCACCATGTCATCTACAAAGGCCCCAACTTTCCATCCTATGCCAAAAACAGAGAGTCCTTCTATCTTCTGCCGAATTCTATCCATAAGTGGTTCCAGAGAAAGAGCGTACAAAATGGGGGACAGTGGGTCCCCCTGGGGCACCCCCCTTCCCAAGGGGAATGCTACCCCTCGATGACCATTGCATATGAGCACAGCCCTACTCCCTTCCAGTAGGCTGACCATCACTGACCAGAATTGGGGCGGAACCCCCATCTTATTCAAAACTTTTGCCAGCCAGACTCTGTGCACTCAGTCATAAGCCTTCTCCTGGTCCAAGAAGACTAGTCGCCCATCCAGTCCACAGGCTCTTACCCCTTCAATAACTCCATATACCCAGGCAGTGCCATCTCTGATGAGCTGACTGCCCACAAATCCCCTCTGCTCCATACCCACCACTTGCTGGGCCACCTTCTGTAATCTCGCCACCACCACCTTGGTCACCAACTTCCTGTCCATATCAAGCAACATTATTGGCTGCCAGTTCTTCCAATCCTCCCACCTTCCTTTGTTTTTATATAGTAGCATCACCAGCCCAAGGTCTTGCTCCCCCACCCATCTCCCAGTCTGTAGAATGGAGTCACACAATTCCATCATCTCTCCCATCACCCCTGGGACTCCCACCATTCGCTTCCAAAAGTCCCAGGGCAGACCATCCTCTCCAGGTACCATACCTGGCATTGTCGCAGTGAGAATCTGGTGGATCTCCTCTTTGTGTACTGGCATCACCAGGTCATCTAGCCCCTCGACTTGTAGTGGGTGCCAATCCTCCAATGCTTGGTCAATAGTCATAGCATCTGCCCCACCCTCCTCCTTACTCCACAATCCACTCCATCTCTCCTTCAGCGATCCAAGAATGTCCTGTACTCCATGTACCAGCACACCCTCGGAATCCAGCACCCCTTCCCACCGCTGCTGTACCCGTCTCGCCCTAAGAGCCCTTGTAAGAAACTTGGAAGGCCTCTCCCCTTTCTCCAAATCCTGCCAGCGGAGACGTGCTGCCAAACCCTGTACCCTCACTGCCTCTTCTTCCCGCAGCACCTGTTGTAGCTCACTGACCTCCATTTTCGCCCTCATTAACCTCCAATCCTCTTCTCCCTCCAACATTGTTAACCTCGCCCACTCCTCCAGTAGCTTAGTTAGTCTAGTAGAAGCCCAACGCACTCTATGTCTCCTCTGCTTCCCAGCCTCCTTGCCAGCCTCACTCCAATAGATCTTGGCCATCTCCTTCAACCTCATCCACCGAACTCCCATGGAGACACCCTCCTGCCGCCAATTCTCCACCCTCTGCTGAATGTCCATAGCCCACCCATCCCACCGGGTCTTATCATCTAACAAAGAGGAATTGAGGCGCCAATGTCCAGGCCCATCCCCATTTCCCCCAAAGTGCCCCTGTCCCAAAAGCCCCCAGTGGTCCGACCATGGACACCATTCTACCTCCAATGACTTCCAAACATCTAGGCCCCAGCAGCTGGCTGTCAGTATCCAGTCGATTCTTGTCCCCAGACCCCCTGCCCAATGTATATAAACCCTCCTATCCCCCCAGTACCCCCTCCCAGTGTCTACCAGTGCACTTAGTCTCTCGACCTCCTCCCAAGCTGCTAGTCCTCCACTCCTGCTCTCAGCACCTCATCCTCTATCCGTTCTATCCAATAGTGTGTCCTGAACCATATTGAAGTCACCCCCAAGCACATCTACCCCAGCCTCTACAAAGTTCCCGCTCTCCAGTAAACCTGTCATCCAATCTACCTGCTCGCCCCATACCGCAGGACAATAGCAGGAGCCAACAGTAACTGGCTCCCATCCTGCACGAATCTACTCTCCCCAAACTAGTCTCTCCCCCCAGCATCTCACATCCTGTATCTCCCCTCTCCCCCTCCGAACCAAAATTCCAACCTTGCCCTTCCAAATTGCAGTACCTCCCCATTCCCTTGTCCACTCCTTCTTATTGAAATCATCCTCACATCTAACATCCTGCAGTAGGAAGAGATCAGTCTCCAATCCCTTTATCCAAGAAAAAATATTTCTACGTCGAGTAACCCCCCGTAGCCCATTCACATTTAAAGAAAAAATGTTGGTTGTACTGTTCATAATGATATACGTTTTGTTGTCAATCGATCTCTACTGCTCCATGCTCATCTCCTCCTGCACTGTATCCAGATTGTATTCTGCAGCCACCTCCTCCTCTTCCCTCCTCTGAGCCTCCAATCCAGCCAGCAGTTCATTCATCTCATCATCAGCCTTCTCCTCGAACTCCTCCCGATATTTGATGCATGCTTCCTGCCAGAGCCGCAGTCCATGGCGCTTGTTCCAGCAGTATTCTGCCCTCTCCCCCGCAATGACTGCCATCTCCGCCTCCCTCTCCTTATCCACCTCATATCCTTCCTCTGCTAGGTACACTGCAAGAATTTCTGCCTTCAATGCCTTCGTCACTCCATCCCCCTGCAGTATTCCAGCCAAGTGCTCATCACTCATCACCCGCAAGTCCACCTCCCCCAACTCTTCTACCGCCAGGTCATTCATCATCCGCCGCATCCAAATCAAGTTCCCCACCTCCTTCCCCCCTGGAGTCGCTGGCCTCCTGCTATCCAACATAGTGGTATCAGCCCTGACACTTGCAGACTCATTCTATACCTCTGGGACATCCACCAGTTCCTCCTCACCAGTAGCCACCACCTGTCCACCATACACTACCTCCGGGATCCCGAATTGCACCCTCTGGGCCCCTCGCATCTGCACATCCTCCACCACCCTGTTTCGGGAAGCCGGGCCATGCCTAATAAGGGGGGTAGGGGTAGGGGAGCCCTCCCAATCCTCCTCCCAAACCTCCAGCATGCCATCAGTGAAAAGATCCTTACTAGTCTTCTTTCCATCCTCACCTTCTGCCTTCTTGTCCTTCCCCTCTCTCTCGCCAGCCCAGATACTTGCTCCGGCACCCCCGGCACCCTTCCCCTCACTCACATTCCCCAGTGGCCTGTCGTCCAGCTTGGCCAGCAACTCTTTCTGTCTCCTACACCCCTGATCCCTTTCCCACTGCTTCTTGTTCACTCGAATCCGCTTTCCATCCACTACCTCCAAGTGCGTTGCCTCCACAAAGGCTGCCCAAGCCTTCGCCCACTTCTCCACAGCACCCTCCAACTCCTCTAGTGCTTCCAACAAATCCTCCTCCTCCTCCTCACTCCCCTTCACCCTCGTCACCTTACACAAAATCACTCCCCAAACCATTGCTGAAGGCCAGTCCCTTGCCTTTCCCATAGCTTCCTTCCCAGCCAGCCTAATCTGCACATCCATGTCCCCAGTCCTGAGCATAGTCCCTTCCCAGACCCGAAATCTGACATCTACCATCTCTCCATATTCCACCATGAAGTCCTCAACCCTCTTTCTTGTCTCTATCACTGACACCATCGGCACTCCTTTTACCAGCAGTTGGACCACCCTTGGGTCCCACTTCAGACAGTGCGCCATCGGAACACACACCTCTCCAACTACCAATCCCACCTTCAACACCTCCTCCAATGGAGCTGCCTCATCAAAACCAACCTCCACTCCCTCCAGGCCCTTCAAAAACTTCATGGATGCAGCCCCAGCCACCTGCTTAGCGATGAGCCCCAACACCATTTTCGCTGTCACCGCTAGGCCCTGGAAGCACAGTGTAACCGTGAATGCCAAGATTGATTTCATGAGCAACGGGGCCACTGCCAGACCCGTTACACCATTGGCCAAGTCCCCTTGTCATCTAAGTCTCAACTGCTCAGCCTTGCTATCAGCCATCAAATCTGGATTTTTTTCCAGATTGACAGGCCCACTGCCATCAGCAGTCACACTCCCTCCAGCCACTACTCCCCCAGCTCTACCGCCCCCTCTTCCAAGGGCTGCTTCCCCCTGTACTGGCACCTTCTCCTTCTCGGTCTCCCTGCCCTTCCTCAGCCAGCCCTCCAGTCCTGACGCCTGTTGCCTCCCCTTTACCGTCTCCGCGAAGCTCGCCCTCCCAGATCCAAAGCCTCCGCCCCCTCCTCCACCCCTTCCACGTCCACCGGCCAGCAGCCCCCTCATGCCCCCCCCCAGGCCTGGACCCCACCCCACCAGCTGCCAGTTGAAAGTGCTTGGGCCACCCTGCCCAGTATGCACCTCAGGTTGCTTGTCAGTTGCCATGTTGTTAGACTCTTTTCGCCCAAAATGATGTTGTAAGTGCTCTCCAAAGGTCATGTAACCTAAATGGTACTGGAAAGAGATGTATGAACTGCCCCTTTCTCCGCTACCTTACTGGTCACAAGGTTTGGTAAGCAACCTTCTGAGTCTCCTTTCCCCTATTATTATCCCCTCTACCTTGGGTTGGTTTGCTGTGCCTGCATGGGCATGGTGAAAGGAGGGCAATGGTGATGAGTTGCCCCTTTATCGGTATCAGATCAGTGTCTTTTCTACTTTTTCACAGTTTCTGGTATCTTCGGCTATATCTGGAGTGCATCTGTTTTGGTGCGGTGCCTTCTTCCTTTTACCATCACCATAAGGTACTGTCTCGGTGTTTCTTGGGCTACGTAGGGAGTCAGCTAACCTTGGGCATCAAGTGCTCAGTATAGGTTACCTATAGGTCCTCAGTGCCTATAGTGGGGCCCTCTGGCTTTGGCGAGCTTCCTGGCAAGCATGGTTCTGGCATAGGTGACTGTTTTTCAGATGATGTCAGGATGGGAGAGGAGATGGCTATTACAGATAGGAGGAAGGGCAATTATGGTGAACCAGTGGGGTACCAGGCTGGGGGTGGTCATTGGGGCTGGGGCGGACAATATTTCGGTTGAGTCTTTCAATTGGCTGGTAGGGGGTGGGGTGGTGCAGGGGCTGGCATCCTGGCTGTATCCAACTGGAACTGGGAGCTGACGTGGCAATGAAATCGAGGCCCGCAGGCTTGGGGAGTGAGACCTTCCTCATTTGGCAGTACCCGACTGGAACTGAGAGCTGACATGGCAATGTGATCGAGGCCCATAGGCTCAGAGAGTGGGAGTGGGGTCTCTTCCAGCCCTAGCTCATATGTAAGTCCTTTACTCACTTGCTTTGAATCTACTTTACTCTCTGTTGGTTGGTTGGGGGGTTTTTCTTTACCTCGGGCTTTCTTTTGGGGTTCGGGGGGCTATTCTTTATTTAGTCCTAGTACTGCTAGATCCGACCTCACATGTAAATGATGATCCAGCCCTGGTGAGCAGACAAGTCTAGTCTATGTCATGCAGGTCGACATAGCCAGTGTTTGACAGGTATAGCTGGAGCAGTGGGACTGCTGGACAATTTAGTAGCCTAGGTTAATGGAGGGATATTGTTCGGTGGGTGGTGGGGGAGGGTTTTGGCCTATATAGTCTAGGTTCCCTTTTAATAAAAATCCACAGGACTATGAGTCCGTTAAAAAAAAAAAAAAAAAAAAAAAAAAAAAAAAATAATGATGAATCAGTAGGATGTCTGGCTGGGGGTAGTTATGGAGTTAGGGTGGGTGATATCTTGGTAGGGTCTTTTAATTGACTAATAGAGAGTAGGGTAGTATAGAGACTAGTATTCTAGTTATATCCAACTGAAACTGAGAGCTGACACAGTAATATAATTAAGACCTACAGGCTTAGAGAGTGGGATCTCAGTATCTGACTGAAACTAGAAGCTGACATAGTAATATAATTGAGGCCTGCAGGCTTGGAGAGTGAGAGTGGGACTTTTTTAAACCTTAGTCTATATATTAGTCCTTTTGAGAGAGTCCTATATATAAGTTCTTTACTCACTTACTCTGAATCTATTCTGTCTTCTATTGGCTGATTGAGGGGTTTTTGTTTGTCTCATATCTTTGTTTGGGGTTCAGGGGGCTATTTCTTATTAAGTCCTGATATTACTAAATCTGATATATAGGTATACTCTTATATATAGTTATGATGATCCAGCTCTGGTAAATAGACAAGTCTAGTCTATATAGTGGAAGTCAGTATATCTAATATATATAGTAGAAATAGTGAGACTTCAGGACAATTTAATAGCCTAGATTAATGAGGAGATAATATCTAGTAGATAGTGAGAGAGAGTTTTGGCCTATATATTCTAAGTTTCCTTCTAATAAATCTATTAGACTCTGAGTCCATAAAATAAAAAATAAAATAAAATAAAGATATATATATAATTCTGATAGTAATATTATAGTTAGATTTATCTAATTAAGATTAAAAAGATATTTAAGTAATTTTGTAATATATATATATCTTAGTAATTTTATTTAAAATAAATCAGCTTTTAATTAAGTACAAATTCTCCTTTATATATCCTTCTTTGAGTTCTTTAGTAATAATATCTAAGTTATTCTAATATATATTACTAACTAAACTTTAGAAGTTTTGCTAACTTTTACTAAAACTAAAAACTAGTATATAAATTTAAAAAGGAAACTCCTTTGAATTTAAATTATAAGAGATTTAGTCTATATATAGTAAGAATAATTTTTTTGTTTTTTTTTTTATTTTATAGACTCAGAGTCTTATGGATTTTTATTAGAAGGGAACCTAGACTGTATAGGCTAAAACCCTCTCCTACTACCCATCAAGTACTACCCCTCCATTAACCTAGACTAGCTATTGTCTAGCAGCTTAACCATGTCATACACAGCAGGGCCTATAGTGGCCTATACCTCATTCTGCATACCATGCTCTCTCTACTACTAGAGGGAACTCAGTCATATACTAACAACTAAAAGTATATATCTAAAACTCCAACATATGTAGTGCTCCTAACAAGTCAATTTAATCTGGATTGGATTCGAATTGATTTGGATAGAATCCCATCCAGATCAACTCAGATGGGATTCAAATCCCATCTGGATGGATTCGAATCAACCATTGTTTTGATTTCCAAATTAAATAATTAAATGTTTACATCAATAACTCAATGAATAATCATCCAAATTTAATGATATTGATGTCATTTGAAAGCCCTTAATAAGGCCTATCTAATGATACCAAGAACATTGAAATCCGATCATGCATTGCTGAGTCATGAAGGAACCCATCTGAATTGCCGATTTTGAAAATTCTTTGATTTGCCAATTTTGGAAATTTCGTCAAATAGAACGTTTTCCTTAATATCTCAGCAATGCGTAATCCTATTTTAATGTTCTTGATATAATTAGAAAGGCCTTATTAAGGGCTTTCAAATGACACCAAGATCATCAAATTTGGATGATTATTCATCGAGTTATTGATGTAAACATTTAATTATCCATGCTGGACAATGGCTAGCCTACGCTCCTTTCTCCGCTACCTTACTGGTCACAAGGTTTGGTAGGCGACCTTCCGAGTCCCCTTTCCCCTATTATTGCCCCCACTACCTCGGGTTGGTTTGCTGTGCCTGCATGGGCATGGTGGGAGGAGGGCAATAGTGATGAGTTGCCCCTTTATCGGTGTCAGATCGGTGTCTTCTACACTTTTTCGCGGTTTCTGGTGCCTCTGGCTGCGTCTGGAGTGTACCCGTTTTGGTGCGGCACTTTCTTCCTTTTGCCGTCATCAACAAGGTATCGTCTCTGGTGTGTCATGGGCTATGTAGGATGTTGGCCAACCTTGGGCATCAAGTGCCAGTGAAGGTTACCTGCAGGTTATTCGGTACCTGTGGTGGGGCCCTCTGAGCTTTGGCGAGCTTCCCAGTGAGCGCGGCGCTGGCGTAGGTGACTGCTTTTTGGGTGGAGTTGGGATGGGAGGGGAGATGGCCATCACAGATAGGAGGAAGGGCGATAACGGTGGACCAGTAGGATGCCAGGCTGGGGGTGGTCGTCGGGGCTGGGGCAGGTGCTGCTTCGGTGGGGCCTTTTGATTGGTGTGGCATGGTTAGGTGGTAGGTGACACTCTCAGCTTCTTTTGGCGGGTAGCGGGGTGAGGCCCCAGTCATCAGGGGGGGTCAGGGGGCCCGAGGCTACCCATTTCAGGCATCTAGGCTGCACTCAACTGGAACCGGGAGCTGACATGGCAACATGATCGAGGCCCATAGGCTTGAGTAGTGGGGTATTGGGGGTTTCCTCCCGCCTCACGTATAAGTCCTTTACTCACCTCATCTGGGAGAACCAGGCCCTACCCACCGTATTGTGCTTTGATGAGGGTTTTTTCTTTGCCTGTCATTCTCTTTGGGGTGGCAGGGACTATTCTATTCGGCTCGGGCATGGCCTTGTACATACGATGGGTTCTCAGGCTTGCGCTTTCGGTCATTGGCATATGGTTGGGTTCCCCTGGTAGTAGGGAGAGCATGGTGCACAGAATGAGGTGCGGGCCAATACAGGTCCTGCTGTGCCTGGCATGGTCGAGCTGCTGGACAATAGCTAGCCTAGGTTAATAGGGGGGCAGTGCTTGGTGGGTGGTGGGGGAGGGTTTTGGCCTATATAGTCT
>RBNI01001910.1:0-20423 GCA_003990745.1 Jimgerdemannia flammicorona | reverse complement strand
TTTTATAGTCACTTGGACTCCACCTTTATTACCAGTCTATGAATAAGTATACAATATTACTGCTCACTACCCAATCCCCATAGGGGGGCTCCTCCCCACCTTCTTGCCAATAAAGATCACCCTTTCACCAACTACGCCCACTCTCCCCCCACTCTGTCTACAAATTATCTCCACTAAGTAGCGCCGCCATCCACTCTGTAACCCCCAACCAAGTCACCAACCTGTTAAGGTGTCTTCCATAAGCCTATGCCACTGCATCAACCGATCCCCCAGGCTCCGTCGGCTCCCATTCTCAAAAACAAAAAGCCAGTGACTGATCAGTCCTACCCAAATAGCCAATGCCCAGCCCAAAGTAATCCACTCCTTCTCTATCCCCCCTACCAATCTATCCCTCAAGTCCTCCCACCTCCCCCTTACTTCATCCCTCTGACGCCGAACCCCCAAGTGTTCCCCAATTGCTCGCCAATAGTCCCCTATCACCTCACACTCTCCTAGCCAATGTTCAGGCATCTGTACATAACCCCCCTCCTGCCCTACATTAAGGCACTCCTCACAGTCGAAACAACCTCCTATGATAAGGTGCCCCAAGCAAAAGTTGAGCATAACATTCCTCCGCAGCAAGCGCCACCAGACCACCCAGTACTTTGGTGGCATCTACTTCTTCACTGCCACACTCCAGGTCCAAACACCATGCCAGTTCCACTCTTCGCCAATCCCAACTCCTTGCCAACTGTCAGGCCACAGATCCTGGCCCGGTCCCCTTTGGCATTTCATTCCATCACTGATGTCAAACTCAATTAAAGGGGCACCACCCAGCAGTATACGATCCCATCTCCACATTGCTGGGTCCCAATCTACCTCCCCTTCATTCCTCTGCCAACGAATTCCAATGCAGTGCACCCCGTCTGCTATCCCCCACCAAAATCCTTTATATTGCAGTTGCCTGGTGCTCTGAAGTCCAACCAATGAGAGGAGATCACCAGTCAAGCCCCTTGGTGATGTCCGCCTCTCCCAGATCGTCTGTAGCAGAGGCACCCAACCACCACCATGCAATTCCACTGCCCTTCTTAACCACCATGCTCGCAAGCAATGTAACTGTTTAGGAAAATCAACCAGTCCGAGACCACCTCTAGCCACTGGTAGGGACAAGGTCTCCCAACCAATCTGACTCTGCCGTCCAGCCCAAATCCATCCCTTCACTGACTTCACCAATCGCTTCACCACCCAGGCCGGAAAGTCCAGATGATATGCCAGGTACCACAACTTCGGCAGCCAATAGACATTCAAGATCGAGACCCTTCCTGCCAGAGAGAATTGTCTTCCCCCCCAACTCCGCAGGGCTTCCTCCCAGATCCCAATCCTCTGCTCCCACCAAAGCCTAGGCAAAACTGATCCGTAGACTGACAAATAGATACCTAAGTACCGCACTGCTTCTCCTGCAGGGACAATTGTTCCTATAACCTCCCCTCCCACCAAACCATTGCCAAGCACCATTGTTTCACACTTATGCCAATTCAGCTTTGCTCCAGAGTTCTCCTCGTACCACTCCACAGTCTTCCTGAGCTCTTCAACATCTGCAATCGAACCCAAACCAACCACCATGTCGTCAGCAAAGGCCCCAACTTTCCATCCTATGCCAAAGACAGAGAGTCCTACTATCCTCTGCCTAATTCTATCCATAAGGGGTTCCAGGGAGAGAGCATACAAAATTGGGGACAGTGGGTCCCCCTGGGGTACCCCCCTACCCAATGGGAACGCTACCCCTCTATGACCATTGCACACGAGTGCCGCTCTACTCCTTTCCAGTAGGCTGACCATTGCTGACTGGAATTGGGTCGGAACCCCCATTCTATCCAAAACTTTCACCAGCCAGACTCGTCGTACCCAGTCATAAGCCTTCTCCTGGTCCAAGAAGACTAGGTGCCCATCCAGTCCACAAGCCCTTACCCCTTCAATAACTCCATGTACCCAGGCAGTGCCATCCCTGATGAGCTGCCCACCCACAAATCCCCTCTGCTCACTACCCACAACTTGCTGGGCCACCTTCTGTAGTCTCGCCACTACCACCTTAGTCATCAATTTTCTGTCCATATCTAGCAACATGATTGGTCGCCAGTTCTTCCAGTCCTCCCGCCTTCCTTTGTCTTTATAGAGCAGCATCACCAGCCCAAGGTCCTGCTCTCCCACCCACCTCCCAGTCTGTAGAATGGAGATCACCAGGTCACCTAGCCCCTCGACTTGTGGTGGGTACCAATCCTCCAATGTTCAGTCAATAGTTGCAGCATCTGCCCCACCCTCCCCCTCACTCCACAATCCACTCCATCTCTCCTTCAGTGATCCAAGAATGTCCTGTACACTATGCACTAGTATACCATCTGAGTCCAATACCTCTTCTCACTATTGTTGTACCCGCCTTGCCCTAAGAGCCCTTGTAAGAAACTTGGAAGGCCTCTCCCCTTCCTCCAAATCCTGCCAGCAGAGCTGTGCTGCCAAGCTCTGTACCCTTGCCTCTTCCTCTTCCCACAGCACCTATTGTAGTTTCCCAACCTCCATTTTTGCCCTCATTAACCTCCAATCTTCTTCTCCCTCCAACATCTTTACCCTCGCCCACTCCTCTAGGAGCCTAGTCAATCTAGTAGAAGCCCAATGTACTCTACACCTCCTCTGCTTCCCTGCCTCCTTACCAGTCTCACTCTAGTAAATCTTGGCCATCTCCTTTATCCTCATCCACCAAATCCCAACTGAGGCACCTTTCTGCCACCAGTTCTCCACCCTCAGCTGAATGTCCTTAGCCCACTCATCTCACTGGATCTTGTCATCTAATAAAGAGGAATTGAGTCGCCAATGTCCAGGCCCATCCCCACTTCCCCCAAAGCACTCCTGTCCCAAAAGCCCCCAGTGATCCGACCATAGACACCATTCCACCTCCAGTGACTTCTAAACATCTAGGCCCCAGCAGCTGGCAGTCAAAATCCAGTCAATTCTTGTCCCCAGACCCCCTGCCCAATGTGTATATACCCTCCTATTCTCCCAGCACTCCCTACCAGTGTCTACCAGTACACTTAGTCTTTCGACCTCCTCTCATGCCTTCAGTCCTCCACTCCTGCTCTCAGCACCTTGTCCTCCATCTGTTCTATCCAAAAGTATGTCCCAAACCATATTGAAATCTCCCCCAAGCATATCCACCCCAGTCTCTATAAGGCTCCCACTCTCTTGCAGACCTTTCACCCAATCTATCTACTTGCCCCATACCACAGGACAGTAGCAGGAGCCAACTATAACTGGCTCCCAGCCTGTATGAATCCACTCACCCCAGACCAGTCTCTCCTCCCAGCTCCTCACATTCTATATCTCTCCTCTGCCTTTCTGAACCAAAATTCCAACCTTATCCTTCCAAATTATCACACCTCCCCATTCCTTCGTCCACTCCATCTTATCAGAATTGTCCTCACACCTAACATCCTGCAAAAGGAAGAGATCAGCCTCCAATTCCTTCATCTAAGTAAAAATGTTTCTATGTTGAACAGCACCCCATAACCTATTCACATTTAAAGAAAAAATATTAGTTGTACTGTTCATAATGAAATATGTTATATTGTCAATCAATCGGCTTGGGTGTGGCCTTGTACATATATTGGGTTCTCAGGCATGCACTTTCAGTCATTGGCATATGGCTGGGTTTCCCCTGGTGGTAGGGAGAGCATGGTGCACAGAATGAGGTGCAGGCCAATATAGGCCCTGCTGTGTCTGGCATGGTCAAGCTACTGGATAATAGCTGGCTTAGGTTAATGAGAGAGCAGTGCTTGGTGGGTGGTGGGGGAGGGTTTTGGCTTATATAGTCTAGGTTCCCTTCTAATAAAATTCTGCAGAACATGAGTCTGTTAAAAAAAAAAAAAAAAAAAAAAAAAAAAAAAAAAAAAAAAAAAAAAAAAAAAAAAAAAAAATCTTCAGTCTAGTATCAACTTACTTTATTATTTTCTAAGTATATATAATATTATCAAATCAGCTGCCTTTCCTCTTTATGATGAGTTTCTTAGTTATTGAATATTATAATTGATCAATAATGAGAAATCTTATACTATAATTAAGAATTACTTTTACAATCTAACAGCCTATTAAGTAATCTATTAATATGACTCTATTTTGTAATATTTACTCTTACTACTATTAGATATTATCTTCAAGTTAATTCAGACTCAATCTTTATTACTATCTCACTTATTTATATATTACTCTATTATATATCAATATCTTTAATTAATTTTTCTTATCTTAAATATTGATAGTATATTTTATATTTTTTAGCCTAATACATATAGGAAATTGATAACTCTAGACAGTATACTATTTAATTTTACCTAATAGATAAGTTTATCATTATAACTTCCAATAGTATTGAAATACTATACTTTTTTTTTTTTTTTTTTTTTATAATAGAATTAAGTCTCTACAGATTTTTATTAAAAACTATATAGGCTAAAACTCTCTCCCACTTCTACCCTAAGTACTATCTCTCTATTATTCTTAGGCTATAAAGAGAACTAGTAGTTCTACTATTTTTTTTTTTTTTTTTTTTTTTTTTTTTTTTTTTTTAATGGACTCAATGTCCCATGAATTTTTATTGGAAGGGAATCTAGACTATATAGGCCAAAACTCTCCCCCACCACCCATTAAGCACTGCTCTTCTATTAACTTAGGCTAGCTATTGTCTAGCAGCTTGACTATACCAGGTGCAGCAGAGTCTATGTTAGCCCATACCTCATTCTGTATATTATACTCTCTCTATCATCAGAGAGAACTCAGCCATATACCAATGACTAAAAGTATATGCCCAAGACCCCAACATATATACAAGGCCATGTCTGAGTTGAATAGAATAGCTTCTGCCACCCCAAAGAGAATAACAGGCAAAGAAAAATCCTTATCAAAGTATATCACAGTAGGTAGGGCCTATTTCTTCTAGTTGAGATGAGTAAAGAACTTATATGTGAGGTGAGAAGAGATCCCCAATATCTCACTACTCAAGCCTGTAGGCCTCAATTATGTTGCTATATCAGCTCCCAGTTCCAGTTAAGTATAGCCAAGATGCCTGAAATAGGTAGCCTCAGGCCCCCTGACCCCCCTAATAACTGGGGTTCAACCCACCAAATTACCAAAAGAAGCTGAGAGTGATACCTATTATCTAACTACTCTGTATCAATCAAAAGACCCCACTGAAGCAGTACCTGCCCCAGCCCCAATGACTGCCCCCAGCCTAGCACCCTACTGGTTCACCATTATCACTCTTTCTTCTATCTATAATGATCATCTCCCCTTCCATCCTGACAATACCTGAAAAGCAGTCACCTATACCAGAACTGCACTTACCAGAAAGCTTGCCAAAGCCAGAGGGCCCCACTATAGGCACTGAGGACCTGCAGGTAACCTATACTGAGCACTTGATACCCAAGGTCAGCCAACTCTCTATACAGTCTATAATATACTAAGACAGTACCTTATTGGTAATAGCAAAAGGAAGAAGGCACTGCACTAAAACAGATGTACTTCAGATATAGCCAAAGATACTAGAAACTGCAAAAAAGTAGAGAAGACACCAATCTGATACTAATAAAGGAGCAACTTATTACCATTGTCTCTCTTCCACTGCTCTATAATAGATATAGCAAACCAACCTGAGGTAGAGGGGGTAATAATTGTAAAAAGTAGACTCAGAAGATTGCCTACCAAACCATTGTGACCAGTAAGGTAGTAGAGAAAGAGATGGTAGTTCTACTATCTTAATTATATAAAAATAGTATATATTATATATATCTCTTTTTTTTTTTTTTTTTTTTTTTTATAGTTACTTAGACTCTATCCTTTATTAATACACCCATCTATCCTCTATAAAATACACTGTTCCCACCCCTATCCAATCCCCCTAGAGGAGCTCCCTCCTGTCACTCTCATATAATAAAAGACAACTTTATCATTCACTATCTCTATCCACCCATCACTCTGTTTACAGATCCCTTCTACCAGACAGTGACATCACCCACTCTGGGGACCCCAACCAACCCACCACCCAATTATATATATATCTCTATTCTAATAATATATAGACCAAATTTATCTATTTACTAAAGCTGAATTATCAGACCAATACTATAAGAGTATATCTATATATTAGATCTAGTAATATCAGAACTAAATAATATAACCTCTTTGATCCCAAATAAAAGCTAAAGATAAAGAAAAAACTCTCCAATTAATTAATAAGAAGCAGAATGAATTTATGATGAACTTATATATAAAACTACCTCAAAAAAAACTGATATATAGACTAAGGTCTAAAAAGACTCTAATTCTACTCTTCATATCTATAAATCTTAATTATATTATCATATTAGCTCTTAGTTCTAGTTAAGTACTACTAAATAAGAAAAGTCTTACTTTCTAAGTCTGTAGGCCTTAATTATATTACTGTGTCAGCTCTTGGTTTTAGTTGGATATAGTCAGAATACTAGTTACTATACTACTCTACTATATATCTATCAGTTAATCAAAAGGCCCTACTGAGATAATGCTCACTATAACCTCAATAACTATCACCAGTTTAGCATCCAACTGGTCTACTATAATCACTCTTCTATTTATTTATAATGGCCATCTCTCCTTCTATCCTAATATTATTCAAGAAGCAGTTATCTATACTAAAACTATACTTACTAGAAAGCTCACCAAAGCTCAGAGGACCTTTATAGATATCAATAATCTGTAGGTAACCTATACTGATATTTGATATCTAAGGTCAGCTGACTCTCTATATAGTCTGTAATATATTATAATAGTACCTTATTAATGATAGTAAAAGGAAAAAGACACTGCACTAAAACAGATATATCTTAGATATAGCTAGAGGTATCAGAAACTGCAAAAAAGTAGAGAAAGTACTGATCTGATACTGATAAAGGGGCAACTCATCACCATTGCCTCCCTCCTACTGTTTTACAATAGGTACAGCAAATCAAGAGATTAAAAGTTGAGAAAAGGGGACTTGGAAGATCACCTATCAAAATCTTATAACTGATATAATAGACACTATACTATCTTGATCATTTTGGTCCTTACATCTCTTGTATATAAAGACTGACATAGTCAGTGAGGTATTTCTGAAGTTCTTTAATGCCACTCACTCCTTTCCATGCCATCTCGTTCTCCCCAAAAACGATCTCTCACAGACTTCCCACCCCTCGAATAACATGAGCCCACCAACGCGTTGAAAAAGACAAACATCTCGTATCCCAAGTGAGGCCAGCAGCGGAGAACTCAGCTAACTAATCGACGCGTTAGAGCCCCAGTTCACGGCAGTCATTGCAGACACTCTCCGTGGCCGAATTCATGTCGAGAAGAGTGCGCTGCATAGGTCACAGACGAGGGGTCCTAAGAGAGGCTGACGGAGATTTGTAAGATCGAAGGAAGGAGAGGAAAGGGGTGGGGACTTGCAATAGATGGCGTTGCCCTGTGAATGGATAAAGAGATAAGCATCGGATTGCATGTGAGTTCAACCACCGTCTATCAATATTCGCTTATCCCAAATTGAGACCCCAAAAACACATACCATCCTGCGCGATTACAACCCTCATCAAATGCTAACGCCTGAATGACGCACGCGCCCTCGACCAGCATGCATGTGCCCATCCCGACCATAAACGACGGTCGTTACCGCCCGACGGGATCCACAATGACGATAACTATGGATTTAGTTTAAGGGTATTGGTAATAATATGTTTGAAGTCGCTAGCTCGGATAAAAATAATCGGTAGAGGATTAAATAACGAACGAAACTGGAGGATCCTAGAAAACAAGGACAGCCAACCTAAGGCATTCGCTGTCGTTCGGAGCATTACCTGCAATACTCGCATCTAAAGCAACATTCTAATACAATTAAAATGGGTACCCAACCATAATTCGCCACAATTATTTTATTACTTATGATACACAATAAAGCATCACTCCCTTTTTCATTATAATAAAAATAATAAAAGAGAAAAAAATTCAAGTGACAATAAACCTCTTCCCATCTACATTACGCGTTGCTTCCACATCTCCGCCTAGTAAAGAAACTGATCTCAGCTGTAACGGATCCGTTCCATTCTTCTCTTCCCACTCCTCTTCTATATTTCCATTTCCATCCCGCGATCATCCAACTCTTACGTTCCCGCGCTCCCGCTCTTGTTCCTGAAGACAGCTTCACCCTTGAGCGGCGTCTGTGTTGATGATAATGAAGTAGATGTAGCGATTGTGATTATGTTTATTTTTGAGACAGCGGCGCAATTACCCTCATCATGCTGTTAAATTCAATGCCCGACGCACGCCCTACCTACTTCCTTTACCTCTGTTCACCACGCACACTTCGCTTCGTCACTTACCTGTGTCCGCCAACTTCGGTGCAATGCATCCAATTCCTCCATAAGCAGTGTGTGTCATTGACGTCGAACGAAGCGAGTTCGAGTTGTAGAATGGGTCGTAATTCGGGCAAACGGCGGTGCTGGCGAGCTAGCCAACTTTTTCGGGCCAAAGGTTCTGTGGAGTTGCAGGGGGTGGCGATATTTGCGAGGTGTGCTCAATCTTCTATAATCACAATAGATTCCCGCCCGGCTGCATCCACCTCTACCTACTCACTCTCTTTGCCTTCGTCCCAGTCACGTACATGTTTAGCCCAAAAATAGATTCCACCTACCAAAATTCTTGGCAAGCAGGAAGTCTGCCAGGGTAACAGACGCGTTTACGTGAGGAAAAAAAAAAAATAAAAAATAAAATAAAAAACTCAGTATTTAGGAATTTCGAGTTGAAACGATGCGCATATCATGCTTCCCTCCCCCAAAATAAAGGAATCACATACCTCTTTTTCTCCGCTCCTGTAGTGGAGTCAAGCCTCGGAAGAGTGGAATCGGTCGGAAAGGTCATAGACGTCGCCGCCCAAATGCATATTGCATCGCCGACGCCGAAGGAATTCTAGATGTTTGAAAAAAAAAAAAAAAATATGATTAGCATAATGCCAAGTTAGGGGAAACATCGCATGCCACCGTCATGACATACTCCCCGCGTGCATAACATGCACGCAGGTCTTATTTCTCATGCAGCCAAGCACATGAAATCGGTGTCTCGACACTGCCCACTTAAAACTAGAAGAACATTGTATGTCATCGTCATAACATACTCCATGCGAGCGTCTCAAAGAGAGCGCGTGTCTCGTCCTTGACATAACGCATGCCAAAAGTGACATTCCCCGATGGCGCAGGTCAGTCGCACGTTAGAAGGAACATCGCAATGCCACCGTCATGACATGCACCCCTGCAAGTATATACAGGTCTCACAACTGACGTACGCATGAAACTCCCTGCGGCAACAAGTTCGGCGTTTGCCAGTATAACATAGTATGACACCGTCGTGACATACAAGAGCCAGCGCATGTCTCGTTCTTCACGTATATACAGTGGCCACTAACCGTGACATGCACGTTGCTTCAAGTCAGGGGATCGGGATCCACGCAAACGCTGGTTGCATTCACGTCAATGTCGCTTCACCGAAACACTTTCCAAAGAAAAACTAACCTTGAATTGCACTGTTCGGCTTGTCAGAAACGTCAAAGGGTATGACGACACCCATAGATGAAAAAGGTACGGAATAGATGGAGGAGGTCCGTTTTACTGGGATAGCTCCTGGATGAAAAAGGTGGGGAGGTCCGTTTCCCTGGGATGACTGCAGGCAAATGAGAGGTCTAGGTGAGCGTCACTCCTGAGGCCCAAGGCCCTGGGGCCCTTGAGCATGCAAAGTGTAAGCGGGCAAGATAAACAGCGAAATGAATGCATACCTTGGATGGGTTAAGAAATGGAAAGTATAGGAATAACGGCGCGACAAGTGAAAAAAAAAAAATTGGCACGTGTCACTCAATGATGACGTGGTCATGGTTAAACTACCACATTGAATACATTGAACTCCCTTTCACATTAAATCCTACTTACTATAAATTCCAAAATATATAACCCCTTAATTATAAAACTGACATCATTGGGGAATCGGACAGCGCAAGGATTCTTTTCTGCGACAACCGTCTTTTACACTCGACGGGATAAAAGTCGGACACTATCTTTGTGGCTCAATCAATGAAGGGTGTGCACCTTCTCCAGCAGCGCACTCACAAGCAGCTCGGTCGCATCGTTACGGTATCATGCATCGGAAGAAGACACGCATATCTTCTTTACCATTTTAACTATATTTTTCCCACCTCCAAGGTCAAGAAGTTGGGAGACATCGGCGCCGTCCGGATTGTGAAATGTCGGTTCATCGATGAAAGTATCAAGACCGGAAAGAGCAGAGTACGCATTCGTAGATGAGCCGCCATCGTCAATGGATGAACCAAACCGCTAGGCAAATAGAGGCCCCGATTTATAAACTTTTTGCGCCGATGACGGTTGAAATAATCAAGAAGACAATGTTCGGGGGGAAGGGGGGGGGGTTTCCATGTAACAATCAATGCGAGCACCGAGAGTACATTCTCTCGGCCGCCAAATGAAAGTCTTAAGGACATATTGACCCTTTATGCAGGTAAGAAATATATTCATTTTTATACAGAATCACAAACTTCCGATGAACCCGCGAATCTTCCCGATCACGCGCGGAATGCTCTTAATGGCCTGCACACCGAGAATGATCCAACTTCAAAAGAGATGACCAACGTCATAATTTTCTTCTACATGGAGCAAAATTGATGTCCAACGCTGGTATAAAAAAACACTGGCTTTAATCAGTCGGATGGATGATGTCCATTCAACGACGGTGAGGGACCAATGATAATGGCAAAAGACAAATGTCCAGTACGTAATGCCTTTGAAATAGTTAATATCGACCAGATGTAAGGCAGTCGTAGACCACCATAACCTGGACGAGCAATAGTTAATGTTATCTTGACATTTTAATAATGTTTTGTATTTAAAAAGTAGCTTAGGGTATGCTTCCGCCATGGGGACGATCAGATATGAATATCTACCGTTGATCCCAACATCCACTTGGTAACCAAGCAGATAACATTACAGAAATAATGTTCCTCCACCCTACCGAATATCAACGAGGTGATTCCACACAATGCAGTCAGAGGTCCGATTTCCGTTTGCAGTCGTAACAGTTGACGAAGGTTGGAAGATCGTGTGGGCGCTGAGAAATGGGTTAAATCGGATATTCCTCACTATAGTTATAAAGCGACGAGAAACCTTATTGGGTTGGACGTGTAGATCAGTAGTAATAAAAAGGGATACATGAGGGGCCTGGTTTTTCTGCACAGTTCATTGTGTGGTCTGATGATATTGTGTAGTAGTGCTTCGAAAGCGAGGACTGTAGCTTAATGTTTGCTTTTAAATCTCATGTTTTTGTGTGCGTCGAGAGACTGACAAACTGTAACTGTTTCCAATTATACTAAAATGTCTATGTGAGAAGAGATACGTCAAGTCGCATACCGTAACTAGCAACGAACTGAGTATGACCTTTGCTGCCGGACGACGCACTACGCCGGGGAATGTCGTCGACCTGCAATGTTGAGCACAGTTACGCTAATGTGAGGACCAGGACTTCCTGACGCTTGAGGGAATCTGCCGGTATATCCTTCTCACTTTCTTTTCTGCCACCTTTCCCCTTTATCTATCATCCACCATCCTTTTTCGGGGTCACCTTTGCGAATGCAGAACGACTAACATCTTGGCAAGAGAGAGGCTGGATGAAGTGACTGGAGCAGAACTAGTGGTGCTAGACAAGGTGGTGGTGATGGTAGTGCCGACGATACCGGGCGATATGGGAGTGTCACCGGTATTGCTCGGCCGTGTAGCAGGCCGTCGAAGAGGTGCACGCCACCGAGTCACGCGCAAACCTAAAGCGGGCCGGCGGGACCTAGGTGTCCTCTTCGGCGGTGTAGTTTCCGGAATATGAATGGAAAATGGATGAATAAACACGCGGTGATTGCCACCAGGCTACGAAATGTGTCAGAGTTGAATGCTACATGATGGTATTGCAGGATGCAGGACGATCAAGCAACGTGGGGTATACAAGCGTGAGCAGCTGTGAATCCGACCGTGATGCTGGTATGGCAGTTTTGATCTCAATGCTCACGGTATCTGTGGGGATTCTATAAAGTTTTTCATCGGGGCAAAGTGGTCGACGATGTCACAGTATAAAATGAACCGCCGGCGGGGTTGACAGGAATAGTGGATATTATGAGCTTTCTCATGCAAATTGTGAGTGTGGAATGCAACAATTGATAATGCAAACTATATGTAGCCAAATGTTGGACTTCAGCAGCGCCAATGAAACTTTTGCGAAAAGACTGATCTTATTTATAGTTAGGTTCTGTATGCTTATGGTTCGCTTGCATTTCCTGTTTCACTCGCACAGTAAATATCGAAATAGGAATTGTCTGCGCAATTGCGTAGGCAACGGTAATGGCAACTTACTTGCGGAAACTATGGCCACGAAGTATCAACTATATAGGTAACGAGCTATCAAGATTGCCTCTGCCCATAACACGCTTCGACCTCATACACTTACAATAAATCAACCAATACTCCACCGTGGCGACAACCTAAATTTCGTTCGTGACGGCAGACACCCCTAATCAACTGTCAAGTTTGCCTACACTTGATAAAGCCCACAGAGGGGGCCGCGGCATGGCATTGATGGCGAATGTGTGATAGATAACTGATGCCAGATGAATAAGCGCAGTATAATAAGGCATTAACATATTACCAAAAGGTATACTGTGAATAGAAAAATAAAAACAGAATCTTATAACAGAACTTTTGTCGTCAACGCTCGAAACAGGTTTCCAGGTACAAACCGTCGACCAATGTAAATAATCCAACTTTAGTTGCGTGACGCGAAGCAGCAGAGAGGTCGTTGAACCTCGCGATGAAACTGTCCCAGTTGTTGGTCCACAGGACGTGGTTGACAGAGTTAACGATCTGCGGCACGGCGGGGAAGAAGCATGATATAGATTACGACAGAAGTTACAGGAAGAAGCAGATATAGTTAGAGAAGGGGGGGGGGAATAATAATACTGTAAGTCCCGCACGAAGCGAAAATCGCCACGGTCCACCCTAGCCACACACACCACAACACTTCTACAACCTCTCCACCTCCAACCTGCCACACAAGTTAGCGAAACTCACCTCTCCCTCCCAGTACGTGATGACAGTGTTGTCAGTGGTAGGGATGTCGAGCGCTTCCATCAGGCCGATGGCAGTGCCGTTCGGTAGTCGACCTCGTGGATTGTCTTGCGCATGCATGATTGAATGGTGATAAGAATATAATAGACATGAGGTCGTATTCCGTCATCTCACCCAATACACAGCAAAACCAATATATGACACACATTACATACCACTTTGACTTCCCATTCCTCGTCCTTCCTCCTCTCTCCACCTCCACCCCCCTCTCCTTCCGTCCCCCCCTTACTAGAAGTTCTGGTTCCACAAAACCTTCTTCCGGGCCTCAAAAACTGGACACCCATGTCGCCGGCGCGCCTGAGGTCGAACGTCCATACCAGATCACGCCAGCCTGCAGGCTGGGGAAGGAAAGGTGTTGCAGGGTGCCGGCAGGCGGTCTAGGCTTGCGAACATGGGACCGCCTGTGGTTGCATTAGCAGGGCAAGTGGGAGTGTGGAAGGAAGAGGTCGTCGGGGAGAGAGGTGATTGTGGTCAGAGCCTTGCGAGGGGGAGGGTCCGTATCGTCGAGCTCAAAGTTGATGGTTGGGACGGCCATGAGGTCAGGTTCGAAGTCAAGAACAGGAAACGATACGGTAGGAAAAGGATGCCACGCGGGGTCTCCCAAACCTCTATAACTAAACGGAATTTCCACCGATTCCCGGCTGATACGATACCAGGCGGCAGTAGTTTCCCACGTTCCATTCGTGGACTAGAGGAGGCCTCATTACGTAACCAATTTCTGGCGACAGGTTTGTTTCCTCCTATTCGGATAGCATCCCCGATCCCGATCTCAGGGGACCTCTTCCGAAAACTTGTTCCTGTCCCATGGCGTGCCCGTGTTGGTCCAACTCATCCAGATTACCGCCTGGAGTATAGCTTGACGCAATAACGTAGTTGAATAAAGCATTTTTGGCCCAATGGGATACTAGAATTAGATTGTCGAAATCGAAGGTGACTCGGGCGTAATATTTGTTTCCTGCGCTCATATATATATCCATTACCGTAATACACACATGATCTAATGAACTCGTGGTTGGAGGCAATTGAAAAGCCACAAATATTTTGATATTAAAATAAGCCCATGTCGCGCTTTCTTTTCCAGAGTGAACAAATTACTCCACGTAATTATTTCATACACCCTCCCTCACACCAACATCTCTCTCTGTCAACATGCCAGATACCAAACCTCGTACCTCCGTCACTGGTGCCCTCAAACTTTCTCAAGACATGGCCGTACTCGTCAACAATCCCAACGGCAGCGATGTTCGTTTTTTGGTTGGTGGAGGTGACACATACGACGAGACACGCAATAACGCTGAACCAGTTACAATGTACGGCCATTCGCAGATTCTTCGCTGTCGCTCCAGATACTTCGATACATTGTTCAGCCGTGACTGGAAGGAGAAGACGAGTGGCATAATTCGCAAGCCCAACATTTCGAATGGCGCATTCCATACACTCCTGCGCTACATCTACACTGGTAGCGTCGAGGTCAGCGACATGGCAATTCTTCTCGATCTGATCGCTGCTGCTGAAGAGATGGAACTAGACGAACTGAGTACTGAATGTCAAGCCAAAGTGATAGAGGTGCTGAAAGAGGTTGTTACAAAAGAAGAAGATGACGAGAGCAGAATTCCGGAGCGCCTTCCCTTCAACCTCGCAGTCAGTGAATTTCTCATCCCTGGATTAATCCTCGCGCATCAACACACTCTCCCCGATTTCTTCCAAGAACTTCTTGACTTGACTCTCGTTCACATGGAGAGCATCCACGGGTCTACCGCCTTGCGCACCACATTCTTCGACAAAATTCCTCCTAAACTTTTCAAGCAGATCCTTACCTCCGACAAGCTCCCCTTAGCCGAATTCGAAGTCTGGAATTTAGCTTTGAACTGGGCATGTCACCACACCAAGGTCTTGAAACCCATGGTCGAATCGCAGGTGAAGATGAATATTGTCAGTGAATTCGACGAGGGCATACACTCGGAAACGACGTCAAGTAACTTGGCTTCCGATGCGGACGCAGGGGGTGTTGATCAGCCGCTCATTTCATCTCAGCAACTCATCGCCTTAAATGCCGCTCTTAGACCACTGACGCCGGCGATTCGTTTCACACTCTTCGAGCCGGAGCAGTATGCCCATTCAGTCGAAACTCTCGCATTCTTCTTACCGATGCGTCGAGCCGTCGAGATCCAGCGGTTCTTCTCCCTACCCAACAACACATCGACTGAGACCCCGAGGATAAAAAGCAGGTTTAAGAGTAAGGTTAAGAGCGAAGATAAGAGCGCTTTACCTTCGGACATTGTCAATCGTGAGTCATCGACACTTTTGAAAACGTGGATTGTAGAAGCTAATGGGATATCTGGATGCGATTCGCCGGCAAATTTGCAGTTCAAGAAGTTATACCAAGCTTCCGTTCATGGGTTCCAAGCCTCTACCTTCCATCAAAGGTGCGATAATCAAGGACCCACACTCGTACTCGTAAAAAGTTCCGACGGACATATGTTTGGCGGTGTCAACTTCAACCCTTGGCATTCAAACAGCGGATATTCTCAGTCCAGCACAAACTTTCTGTTTGCTTTGAAAGATGGACAGCATCGACAACAACCAGTGAAATTCACAGCCATCAAACCTACGTTCGCGAGCTACAACAATGCAAACTTCGGGCCTTTGTTCGGAAATGGATATGACTTGCACATTTGTGATCAGCCAAACAGTACGACAAGATCCTACAGCAACTTACCAAATGGTTATACCGGTACTGATGCATCGGACACGGCTCTTGCTGGTGCGCGTAATTTTATGGTCGCCGATTATGAGGTGTTCTCTATTTCGAAAGTGTGATGGCCGGTAGTGTAGGAGATCAATGTATAGATATTCAGGGATTATGTATATCAGATGTTGTAGCCAAATCGTCTCTGAACTTTTGTAATGTTTTTTTTTTTTGTGTAGTTTGACTCAATTAAAATAAATAAATAAATAAATAAATCTTATGGAGAGGCTATCACATACGACGTAATTTGAAAAGACAGTTGAAAATGTGGTGAAAATACCGAAATTTTGTATAAAGCTAATTGCCCTACCATATCCTTCCAGAAATCACACGATCCTCGTCTTTTTGCATGAACTGGCTGTCTACAAATACGTAAGGTTACAAAAACTGCCAATGAACATTTAAGACCACAATCACACGCATTTCCCGTCTTCAGCGCACATTAAAAAAAATCCCCTTGGCAATCGCCCTACTTCAAGGTGCAAATTAATTGTACGCTGGTGCATGGTAGGTGGGCGCCATTCGAAACACCGGCGTTGGCGCCCCACGACTTTACGAGGGCCGTAAATGAAAGACGATGGGATTGGAGAGTATCGCGTTATCTGAAATATGGCTTCACCTGTGTTCGATACAATGTCCAAACATACTGCAAATACAATTTTTGATCAGTCTGGATGTGGTTGTACCTACCGCCTGCCATACTATCATTTACAAATCGACCTTGGTTGGGGCTTCTCAACACGCACTTTATTTGCTTTAGAAATCATCTCATACTTGCTTCCGACGTTTTACAGGTGCACAATGTCGGCCCAAAGAATTTGGAAAACCCGACATTTTCTGTTGCTAGCAGCAAATCTTTCTTTAATACTTTAAGAATGCGATTTTTCTATTAAGCTCTTCTGGCATCGACTGCTTGGTCTTAAGATCTTGGAGACTCCGACAGCAACTGAGCCTCGTCAAAAGAATTTCATGCATACCAGATTGCCATCGCAGCTTCTGCGACATCGGCGGCTGACCCAAGCAAAATCTACTAAAATAAAGCGATCGCGGCGGCATTGGCTGCTACGGCTTCGGTTATGGCGGTCCTACCGTTGCCGATTCTGAGAAAAATCGCCTTTCCTGTGACGAAACAATTGAGAGAGCTTCTACCTGTGCTTGGATTTGTGACGTCGATCTGTTTGATTATGTTCGACATCGAGTTTTGGATTTTTAAATCGCACAGCTCTCAGCTCTGAAGTTTTTTATATCCACCCTCGAGGGATTTTGCTTAATTATTTCCAGTAGGCGTCAAAAACAACTGGAGAAACTCGGTTACAGATGCGAGGCATCCGGAACATCAAAACGCTGGTTAAGGAAACTTCCCTCTGGGCAGACCTTTGCTCAGTTGAACGCCAACGTCAAATTCACGAGAATCCTGGGTATATACGTTCCTGACGTAGCCATATTACTACAGGGGAATGGGCGAGATTCGGAGGTGCTGAGGGTGTGCACACGTTATCAAGAGAGCCTAGAATTGGTATAGAAAAATAACTGAGCAACTAGTATTCCCAACGTCTTGTGAAATGTTTTTGTGGAGATTAAGGAGAATACCATAATAAGGAAGTATATCCTAGTTCCGTGCGTCCGAAGTCTTCAAAGTGCTATTAAAAAAGAGTGCATAATTAACAGAATTGATGATCAACATGACAGATTTTGTTCAATGTACATCTCCCGACTACCAAACTACATTAAAAGAGTTCAACATATAATCCGCACAATGCCAAAAGCAGACCGTCACATTTCAAACATGCTGGCAATGATGTACATGCTCATTGTTCAGCCGTTGCCGGATGTATTATTAGACATGAGATCTCTCGCCTACAAATGTATTCCTACGCTCTCTCCGCAAAAAAGAATAAGTCCGGACCGACATAATACATTCTGGTTCCTGGTATCATTGCTTGGCTGGGCCTTGCACTTGGTCTCACTCATGCATTCATAAGAGTGGCCTTCTCTACAAGTGTAGCAAGTTCCTCTCTTCTTGTTTGTAGTGGCAGCAAACTTCTGAACTGGGCAACAATCTCTTCCTCTGATTTCCTTCACTACATCTCCCAGATGTGCAGTCATTTCAGCAAACTTGGCAAGTTCATCCATAGGATTGCTGTTCTTCTGCTGGGGGCTCAAGTCAATCTACATAGCTACCCCAACCTTGTAATTTGCCTCCATTGAGCTGGCATGTTACAATAGATAACAGCTTTTCCTTCAACTTCCATCCTCAAATTTTAGGTACCACACTCGGGTGGTCTCCGGATGACAAATGGAACCCAGAAATCCCAGACCGCATCACAACAACCAATTTCGCAAATTGGGTGACTCACATGCATTCCCCGATCCCCTGATCTCATGGGACCTTTACCGAAAACACTTGTTCCTGTCCACATGTCAAGCGTCACGATTTTAACGGGATACTAGAATTAGATTGCTACAATCAAAAGGTAATATTTATTGCTTGCGCTCATCGTAATCAAAACTGACCTTATTTCATTAAAAGCCACAAATTTAATGACATAAAAATGAGCCAACGTCGCTTTCTCCAGAGTGAACACATTACTCCACCGTATTCATACACCTACTCCTTCAGACCGACATCCTTCACTATTGACATGTCAAACACTCAACCTCGTACCTCTGCCTCTGGTGCCATCAAACTTTCTCAAGACATGGCCGTACTCGTCAATAACCCAAACGGCAGCGATGTTCGTTTTTTGGTTGGTGGTGACACCAAGAAGGACGACGAGATACGTAATAATGCCGAGCCAGTTACGATGTATGGCCATTCGCCGATTCTCCGCTGTCGCTCCAAATACTTCGATACATTGTTCAGCAACGACTGGAAGGAAACGACCAGCGGCATAATTCGCAAGCCCAACATTTCGCACGTCGCATTCCATTCCGCCTTGCGCTACATCTACACCGGGAGCGTCGAGGTCAATGACAAGACAATTCTTCTCGATCTGATCGCTGCTGCCGAAGAGATGGAACTGGACGAACTGAGCTTTGAATGTCAAGCCAACGTGATGGAACTGCTGAAACATGTTATTACAAAAGAAGACGATGACGAAACGAGAATGCCGGAGAGCCTTCCATTCAACCTCGTAGTCAGTACATTTCTCATCCCTGGATTAGTCCTCGCACATCAACATACTCTCTCCAAATTCTTCCAAGAACTTCTTGACTTCACTGTCATTCATATGGAGACCATCCTCGAGTCTACTGTTATCCTTGCCACATTCTTGGACGAAATTCCTCCAAAAATTTTCATGCAAATCCTCACCTCCGACAAGCTCCCTTTGGCCGAATTTGAAGTCTGGAATTTGGCTTTGGACTGGGCATGTCACCACACCAAGGTCTTGAAACCCATGGTGGAATCACAGGTGAAGATGAACATTGCCAACGAAATCCACGTCGACACACACTCGGAGACGGCTTCACGCAACGTGGCTTCCAATGCGGACGCAGGAGAGATTGATCAGTCGCTCATTTCAGCTCAGCAGCTCGTGGAACTGAATGCTACTCTTAGACCACTAACTCCGGCGATCCGCTTCACACTCTTCGAACCGGAGCAGTATGCCCATTCTGTCGAAACTCTCACATTTTTCCTACCTATGCGTCGAGCTATGGAGATCCAGCGGTTCTTCTTCCAGCCGAACAGCACATCGACTGAGACCCCGAGGGTAAAGAGCAGTGTTAAGAGCGTGGATAAGAGCGCATTTTCTTCGGACATTACCAATCGCGAGTCATTGGAGATTTTGAAAACGTGGATTATAGAAGCAAATGGGATAGCTGGATGCAGTTCACCGGCTAATTTGCGGTTTAACAAGCTACACCAAGCTTCCGTTCATGGTTTCCAAACCGCTATTTTCCACCAAAGGTGCGACAATCAAGGACCCACCCTCGTGCTCGTAAAAAGTTCCGACGGACATCTGTTTGGCGGTGTCAACTTCAACCCTTGGCAATCAGTCGGCGGCCATGTTCAGTCCACTACAAACTTTTTGTTTGCTTTGAAAGATGGACTGCATCGACAACAACCAATGAAATTCACAATCACCAATTCTAACAATGGGAACTTCAACGCTGTGGGTTACGGGCCTACATTCGGTGGATGCGACATTTACATTTGCGATAATCCGAACAGTATATCATCATCCTGCAGCGATTTACCACATAGTTATTCCGGTCCTAGTGCATCAAACACGGCTCTTGCCGGTGCAAGAAATTTTATGGTCGCGGATTATGAGGTATTCTCTATTTCGAAGGTGTGAATTGGGGAACGTGTATAGATGTTCGTTTTTTTTTTTTTTTTTTTTTTTTTTTTTTTTTTTTTTTTTTTTTTTTTTTTTTTTTTTTTTTTTTTTTTTTTTTTTTTTTTTTTTTTTTTTTTT
>RBNI01001909.1:0-20437 GCA_003990745.1 Jimgerdemannia flammicorona | reverse complement strand
ATATTATCTTTTGATATATCTGAAGTCTCTTAGAGTTACTCCTCAGAAATGAGCTAGAGCTATTTCACTCTTTTGGCAATAGTAATCTGAGTATAAGAGAGCTGACATTCTCTGATTCAATCTTCTTTTTCTACTTCCAGCTTCAAGTTTAGTAACTATTCTAACTTAAAGTATTCCTGAAACTTAGTTTAGTTCTGGTAGATCCTGAAATATGAGATTTATAACAGGTTTATCTATACTATACTCTAGATACTATCAAATAATTCCTCTATAGTTAGTGGCTCAGTGGAATACTACTGTCTTTTTATAGCTCATTGGATAGAACTGATAATCTTGAGAATAATAGTATTATTCACTGACTGATCATAATATTTCTTGAATTAGTTTTAGTAAGCCACTCAATCCACCTTCCCCCACTTCTACCTGATCCACCTCCCCCCACTTCCTCAAGATAGAGTAGAGGTAGATCAAGTGGAAGTGGGAGAAGGTAGAGGTGGATTGAGTGGGTCGAGTGGAATTGAGGTCCTTCCCCACTTCCACTTGAGAATACAATTTAATCCCTACTTCTACTTGAGAATATGATTTAAGGCCACTTTTGGTAATTGATTTAAAGTCACTTGAAGGAGAATTTGGGGAATTTGGCAAATGGGAACAATTTTGGTAATTTATGGCAAAGGGGAGCCAAAATTGTATAAGTGCAGTTTTGAAAGTGTGGTTTGAAGTACAGTTTGAAGTGTGGTTTGAAGTGCAGTTTGAAGTGCAGTTTGAAAAGTGTGGTTTGAAGTGCAGTTTGAAGTGCCCTTCAAATGGCCTTAAATTGTATTCACCTTTGCCTCAAGTGGCCTTAAATTGATTACCAAAAGTGGCCCAAGCTATGCACTTTAAGCTGTGCACTTCAAGCCTCACTTAAAGCCACACTTCAAGCTGCACTTCAAACTGCACTTCAAACCACACTTCAAACTACAGCCATACTTCAAACTGTACTTCAAACTATACTTCAAACTGCACTTCAAACTGCACTTCAAACAACACTTCAAATGGCACTTCAAACTGCCCTTTCAAAACTATACTTACACAATTTCAGCTCTCCTTTGCCATCGATTACTAAAATTGTTCCCCTTTGCCGAATTCCCCAAATTCTCCTTCAAGTGGCCTTAAATCGATTACCAAAAGTGGCCTTAAATCATGTTTTCAAGTGGAAGTGGGGAAGGATCTCAATTCTACTTAATCCACTCAATCCATCTCTACCTTTCCCCACTTCCACTTGATCTACCTCCACTCCACCTTGAGGAAGTTGGGGGAGGTGGATGGGGTGGAAGTAGGGGAAGGTGGATCAGGTGGAATGGCTCCTCTTTGCCATTGATTACCAAAATTTTTCCCCTTTGTTGAATTCTCCAAATTCTACTTCAAGTGGCCTTAAATTGATTACCAAAAGTGGCCTTAAATCATGTTCTTGAATGGAAGTGGGGATTAAATCATATTCTTGAGTTGAAGTGAGGATTAAATCGTGTTCTCAAGTGGAAGTGGAGAAGGACCTCAATTCCACTTGACCCACTTAATCAATCTCTACCTTCTCCCACTTCTACTTGATCTACCTCCACTCTACCTTGAGAAAGTGCAGGGGATAAAAGTAGGGGAAGGTGGATTGGGTGGAATGGCTCCCCTTTGCCAACAATTACCAAAATTGTTCCCCTTTGCTGAATTCCCTAAATTCTCCTTCAAGTGGCCTTAAATCGTGTTCTCGAGTAGAAGTGGGGATTAAATCGTGTTCTCGAGTAGAAGTGGAGAAGGACCTCAATTCCACTCGACCCACTCGATCCACCTCTACCTTCCCCCACTTCCACTTAATCTACCTCCACTCTACCTTGAGGAAGTGGGGGGAGGTGGATCAGGTGGAAGTGGGGGAAGGTGAATTGGGTAGAATAGCTCCCCTTTGCCATCGATTACCAAAATTATTCCCCTTTGCCGAATTCCCCAAATTCTCCTTCAAGTGGCCTTAAATCGATTATCAAAAGTGATCTTAAATCATGTTCTCGAGTGGAAGTGGAGAAGGACCTCAATTCTACTCGATCTACTTGATCCACCTCTATCTTCCCCCACTTCCACTCGATCCACCTCCACTCCATCTTGAGGAAGTGAGGGAAGGTGGATTGGGTGGAAGTGGGGAAAGGTGGATCAGGTGAAATGGCTCCTCTTTGCCATTAATTACCAAAATTGTTCTCCTTTGCCAAATTCCCCAAATTCTCCTTCAAGTGGCCTTAAATTGATTACCAAAAGTGGCCTTAAATCATGTTCTCAAGTCAAAGTGGGGATTAAATCATGTTCTCGAGTAGAAGTGGAGAAGGATCTCAATTCCACTTGACCCACTTGATCAACCTCTACCTTCCCCCACTTCCACTCAATCTACCTCCACTCCACCTTGAGGAAGTAGGGGGAGGTGGATTGGTTGGAATGGCTCCCCTTTGCTATTGATTATCAAAATTGTTCCCCTTTGCTGAATTCCCCAAATTCTCCTTCAAGTGGCCTTAAATTGTGTTCTCGAGTAGAAGTGGGGATTAAATCATGTTCTTGAGTAGAAGTGGGGAAGGACCTCAATTCCACTTGACCCACTCGATCTACCTCTATCTTCCCCCACTTCCACTCGATCCACCTCCACTCCAGTAGAGAGAGGTGGATCAGGTGGAAGTGGGGGAAGGTGGATTGGGTGGAATGGCTCCTCTTTGCCATTGATTATCAAAATTGTTCCCCTTTGCCAAATTCCCCAAATTCTCCTTCAAGTGGCCTTAAATTGATTACCAAAAGTGGCCTTAAATTGTGTTTCCAAGGTGGATCAATCTACCTCTACCTTTCCCCACTTCCACTCGATCTACCTTGAGGAAGTGGGGGGGGAAGGTGGATCAGGTAGAAGTGGGTTGGGTAAAAGTGAGAGAGGGGGAAAGTAGAGGTGGATCAAGTGGAAGTGGGGGAAGGTAGAGGTAGATTGATCTATCTCGAGAATGCAATTTAAGACCATTTGAAGGAGAATTTGAGGAATTCGGCAAAGGGGAACAATTTTAGTAATCAATAGCAAAGAGGAGCCATTCCACCTAATCTACCTTCCCCCACTTCCACCTGATCCACCTCCCCCCACTTCCTCAAGATAGAGTGGAGGTGGATCAAGTGGAAGGGGAAGGTAGAGGTGAATCGAGTGGATTGAGTGGAATTGAGGTCCTTCCCCACTTCCACTTGAGAAAACAATTTTAGGCCACTTTTGGTAATCAATTTAAGACCACTTGAAGGAGAATTTGGGCAATTCGGCAAAGGGGAACAATTTTGGTAATCGATGGCAAAGGGGAGCCATTCTACCTGATCCACCTTCCCCCACTTCCACCTGATCCACCTTCCCCCACTTCCACCTGATCCACCTTCCCCCACTTCCACCTGATCCACCTCCCCCCACTTTCTCAAGGTGGAGTGGAGGTGGATCAAGTGGAAGTGGGAGAAGGTAGAGGTGGATCAAGTGGGTCAAGTGGAATTGAGGTCCTTCCCCACTTCAACTTGAGAACACGATTTAATCCCCACTTCCACTTGAGAACATGATTTAAGACTACTTGAAGGAGAATTTGGAGAATTTGGCAAAGGGGAACAATTTTGATAATTGATAGCAAAGGGGAGCCATTCCACCTGATCCACCTTCCCCCACTTCCACCCCCCCACTTCCTTAAGTGGATCAAGTGGAAGTGGAAGAAGGTAGAGGTTGATCAAGTGGGTTAAGTAAAATTGAGGTTCTTCTCCACTTCCACTCAAGAACATGATTTAAGGCCACTTTTGGTAATTAATTTAAGGTCACTTGAAGGAGAATTTGGGGAATTTGGTAAAGGGGAACAATTTTAGTAATTAATGGCAAAGAGAAGCCATTCCATCTGATCCACCTTCCCCCACTTCCACCCAATCCACCTCCCCCCACTTCCTCAAGATGGAGTGGAGGTGGATCAAGTGGAAGTGGAGGAAGGTAGAGGTGGATCGAGTGGGTCGAGTGGAATTGAGGTCCTTTCCCACTTCTCCTTGAGAATATGATTTAATCTCCACTTCCACTCAAGAATACAATTTAAGGCCACTTGAAGGAGAATTTGGGAAATTTGGCAAAGGGGAACAATTTTGATAATCAATGGCAATTGGGAGCCATTCCACCCAATCTACCTTCCCCCACTTCTACCTCCCCCCACTTCCTCAAGATAGAGTGGAGGTGGATCAAGTGGAAGTGAGAGATGATAGAGGTTGATCGAGTGGATTGAGTGGAATTGAGGTCCTTTCCTACTTCTACTTGAGAACATGATTTAATCCCCACTTTGACTTGAGAACATAATTTAAGGCCACTTTTGGTAATCGATTTAAGGCTACTTAAAGGAGAATTTGGGGAATTCAGCAAAGGGGAACAATTTTGATGATCAATGGCAAAGAGGAGCTATTCCACCCAATCTACCTTCCCCTACTTCCACCTGATTCACCTCTCCCCACTTCCTTAAGATAGAGTGGAGGTGGATCAAGTGGAAGTGGGGGAAGGTAGAGGGGGATCGAGTGGATTGAGTGAAATTGAGGTCCTTCCCCACTTCCACTTGAGAACATGATTTAAGGCCACTTTTGGTAATCAATTTAAGGCTACTTGAAGGAGAATTTGGAGAATTTGGCAAAGGGGTAATCGATGGCAAAGAGGAGCCATTCTACCCAATCCACCTTCCCCTACTTCCACCTGATCCACCTCTTCCCCCTTCCTCAAGGTAGAGTGGAGGTAGATCAAGTGGAAGTGGGAGAAGGTAGAGGTGGATTGAGTGGGTTGAGTGGAATTGAGATCCTTCCCCACTTCAACTTGAGAATATGATTTAATCCCCACTTCCACTTGAGAATACGATTTAAGGCCACTTGAAAGAGAATTTGGGGAATTCAGCAAAGGGGAACAATTTTGGTAATCAATGGCAAAGGGGAGCCATTTCATCCAATCCACCTTCCTCCACTTCCACCCCCCCACTTCCTTAAGGTGGAGTGGAGATGGATCAAGTAGAAGTGGGGGAAGATAGAGGTTGATCGAATGGGTTGAGTGGAATTGAGGTTCTTTCCTACTTCCACTTAAGAACATGATTTAATCTTCACTTCCACTTAAGAACATGATTTAAGGCCACTTTTGGTAATCAATTTAAGGCCACTTTTGATAATTGATTTAAGGCCACTTGAAGGAGAATTTGGGGAATTTGGCAAAGGGGAATAATTTTGGTAATCAATGGTAAAGAGGAGCCATTCCACTCAATCCACCTTTTCCCACTTCCACCTGATCCACCTCCCTCCACTTCCTTAAGATAGAGTGAAGGTGGATTGAGTGGAAGTGGGGGAAGGTAGAGGTGGATCGAGTGAATTGAGTAGAATTGAGATCCTTCCCCACTTTCACTCAAGAACACAATTTAAGGCCACTTGAAGGAGAATTTGGAGAATTCAGCAAAGGGGAACAATTTTGGTAATTAATGGCAAAGGGGAGCTGAAATTGTATAAGTGCAGTTTTGAAAGTATGGTTTGAAGTGCAGTTTGAAGTACAGTTTGAAGTGCAGTTTGAAGTGTAGTTTGAAAAGTGTGGTTTGAAGTATGGTTTGAAGTGCCCTTCAAGTGACCTTAAATCAATTACCAAAAGTGGCCAAATTCCCCTTCAAGTCATACACTTTAAGCTGTACACTTCAAGCCTTACTTAAAGCCACACTTCAAGCTGTACTTCAAACTATACTTCAAACTGCACTTCAAACCATACTTCAAACTGCACTTCAAACTACACTTCAAACTGTACTTCAAATGGCACTTCAAACCCAGATAATTCAAGTGTGACATTTACATTTTATTTCTAACTCAGCTATAAGATTGTTTATCTGTCAATATTGTCAACAATCTTTCTTTGATATTTTACACAACTAAGGTATATAATATATATTTTTTCTGAGATAGGAGACAAGACAGGTGATGGGAGATGAGACAGGCAATGGGAGATGAGACAGGCAATGGGAGATGAGATAGATGATAGGAGATGAGATAGGTGTGGGAGATGAGATGGGTAATGAGAAACAAGATGGACAATGGTTATGCCTATCTTATTGCCCATCTTATCTCCCATCACCCATTGTGTTGTCACCCATTTCCTGTCTCATCTCCCATTACTTGTCTTGTCTCCCATTGCCTATCTTCCATTGGCCATCTCATATCACCTTTTTAGATGATCTTACTAAATTATTAAATTCATATTTTTTTTTTTAGTTATAACAAAATGCCAAGACTATCTAAACAAACTCAGTACTTACAAAATTTACAAAAAAGTAAACTTAAAGAAGAGATTATAGGTAAATATTATTATATAAATATTATTGATTTTATAATATATTAATTATAATTATAATTACAATTATAATATAGATGATGATGATAAGAGAGAAAAAGAAGAAGAAGAGGATGAAGATAGTGAGGAAGAAGATAATAAAAGAGAAGAAGAAGATGAGAATGATGATGATAAAGATGAAGATAATGAGGATGAAGATGAACATAAAGATATAGTTGAAGATAAAAATATAGATGAAGATGAAGATAGAGATGAAGATTATGATGATGATGATGATGATGAAGATAATGAAGATAAAGATAAAAAAGCTGATAATAGTTGGAAATCTCATATTATTGCACTTGATACTCATATGAAGAATTTAGAGAATTTATCTCTAAATTCTATTTCAAAATACATATATATATCACAATATATAGTATTTAGAAATAATAATAGGAGTGCTTCTCAAGTTAGTCATCTGATTGTAGAAAGTATCAATAAAGGCTTATACTATGCAAAGCTTTTAAGAAGATGGACACAAAATTGGATTGACAACAGAACTCTTCCTATTTCTCAGCAAGAAAGACATGCTAAGAAGAAAAGTCTTCTTAAAGATAAAAATATTAAACTTGCAGTTAAAACTTATTTAAAAAATAATAAGTTTATTGCTACTCCAAAGTCTCTCAAAAAATATTTAGAAAAGGAGATTCTTTCAACATCAGCAGAATCTATACAAATTTATAAAGATACAGCAAGAATATGGATGCTAAAGATGGGCTATACTTATAGTAGGCACAGAAAAGGACTTTATGTTGATGGTCATGAAAGAGATGATGTTAAAGTATCCCGTGAACAATTTTTAAAGCAGATGGCTGACTGGAAACCATTTATGATTCAATATGATGAAGATTTTTAACCATTATAATATACTATTCCTCTTAGACAACAACATATTCTAGTAATACATGATGAGGCTACTTTTAATTCTAATGATGATCTAAACTATGGATGGGGACCTAAAGGACAATTTCCACTTAGAAAAAAAAGTAGAGGTGCTAGTATAATGGTTAGTGACTTTTTTCTGGATACTGTTGAAAGGCTGGCTATATCTGAAGAACAATATAAAGATATGAAAGATCTAAAGCCTCTAAGAGAAGTTTATTGTCTACTTAAAATTGGAAAAGCTAAGAAAGGTTATTAGACTGGAAATCATCTAATAGATCAGGTATGTATATATTTATAATAACAATTTAATTTAATAATATATTAATAAAAACATATAATATAAATTAATATTATATAATTAGATTCAAAAAAATGCTATTCCAATTTTCAATACTATTCATCCCAACTGTATGGCAGTATTTGCATTTGATCATAGTCAAGGATATTCAATATATGTATCAGATGCTTTATTTGCTCACAAGATGAATCTTAGATCTGGTGGAAAATAGCCACTTATGAGAACTATAAAGTTTAGCAATATTACTCAAGAAATGATATTTCCAAAGAAATATAAAATTGTTAAACTGTATAGTAAAGCAAAGGGCTTACAACAAGTACTTGAAGAAAGAAATCTTTGGAGAAAAGATTTTAAAAAAAAATGTAAGGAAAATGCAAGAAAGAAGATTATTGTGCTGTACAAATTCTATCTCATCAAGAAGATTTTAAAGCACAGAAGCCACTTCTTCAAGAAGTTATTGAAAACTTAGGGCATAAATGTATTTTTTATCCTAAGTTCCATTATAAACTTAATTATATTGAATATTTTTAGAGTAGTGCAAAAAAGTATTGCAGGTATATAATATATATATTAATATATATATTTATTATTTATAATATTTAGAACTCATTGCAATTATACATGGACTGGATTGAAGCAAAATATTCCCAAAGCTTTAGTCTCTGTTGATCTTATTACAATTAGAAAATATGCATATCATTTACAAAAATATATGAATGTATATCAAAAAGGACTTATATTAGCAGATGTAGAAAATGATGTTAAAAAATATCATTCACATTGATGTGTCTCTTAGATTATTTAGCCAAGACAGAATTAGCGGCCAGATATATTGTATAAATAACACTATCTTATTAAATATATTCAATCAATAGAGATCAAGTGGAAGTGGGGGAAGGTGGAAGTAGATTGAGTGAAAGTGGAAGAAGATAGTGGAAGTGGGTAATCGATTTAAAGCCACTTGAAGGAGAATTTGGTAAAGTTTAAGGCCACTTTTGGTAATCAATTTAAGACCACTTGAAGGGGAATTTGACAAAGATGAACATGATTTAAGGCCACTTTTGGTAATTGATTTAAGGCCACTTGAAGGGGAATTTGAGGAATTCAGTAAAGGGGAACAATTTTGGTAATCAAGGTAAAGAGGAGCCATTCCACCCAATCCACCTTCCCTCACTTCCACCCAATTCACCTCTCCTCACTTCCTCAAGATAGAGTAGAGGTGGATCGAGTGGAAGTGGGGGAAGGTAGAGGTGGATCGAGTGGAAGTGGGGGAAGGTAGAGGTGGATCGAGTGGATCAAGTAGAATTGTAGTCCTTCTCCACTTCTACTCAAGAACACAATTTAAGGCCACTTGAAGGAGAATTTGCGAAATTTAGCAAAGGGGAACAATTTTGGTAATTAATGGCAAAGGGGAGCCATTCCACCTATCCACCTTCCCCCACTTTCACCCAATCCACTTCCTCAAGGTGGAGTGGAGGTGGATCAAGTAGAAGTGGGAGAAGGTAGAGGTGGATCAAGTAGGTTGAGTAGAATTGAGGTCCTTCTCTACTTCTACTCAAGAACATGATTTAATCCCCACTTCTACTCAAGAACATGATTTAAGGCCACTTTTGGTAATTGATTTAAAGTCACTTGAAGGAGAATTTGGAGAATTTGGCAAAGGGGAAAAATTTTGGTAATCAATGGCAAAGAGGAGCCATTCCACCCAATCTACCTTCCCCTACTTCCACCTGATCCACCTCCCCCCACTTTCTCAAGATGGAGTGGAGGTGGATCAAGTAGAATTGAGGTCCTTTCCTACTTCTACTTGAGAACACAATTTAAGGCCACTTTTGATAATCAATTTAAGGCCACTTGAAAGAGAATTTGGGAAATTTGGCAAAGGGGAACAATTTTGGTAATCAATGGCAAAGAGGAGCCATTCCATCTGATCCACCTTCCCCCACTTCCACCCAATCTACCTCCCCCCACTTCCTCAAGGTAAAGTGGAGGTAGATTGAGTGGAAGTGAGGGAAGGTAGAGGTGGATCAAGTGGATCAAGTGGAATTGAGGTCCTTCTCTACTTCCACTCAAGAACATGATTTAAGACCACTTCTGATAATCGATTTAAGGCCACTTGAAGGAGAATTTGGAGAATTTGGCAAAGGGGAATAATTTTGTTAATCAATGGCAAAGAGAAGCCAAAATTGGGTAAGTGCAGTTTTGAAAGTGTGGTTTGAAGTACAGTTTGAAGTGCAGTTTGAAGTGCAGTTTGAAGTGTGGTTTGAAGTGTGGTTTGAAGTGCAGTTTGAAGAATGGCTGCAGTTTGAAGTGTAGTTTGAAGTGCAGTTTGAAGTGCAGCTTGAAGTGTGACTTTAAGTGAGGCTTGAAGTGCACAGCTTAAAGTGCATGGCTTGAAGAGGAATTTGTCCACTTTTGGTAATTGATTTAAGGCCACTTGAGGCAAAGGTGAATATGATTTAAGACTACTTAAAGGGTACTTCAAACTGCACTTCAAACCACACTTTTCAAACTACACTTCAAACTGTACTTCAAACTATATATAAGAGGGTTGCTTTTTAGAGTAACCATTACGTAGTTCTGGAAGGGTTTTCTGAAAGTTCTGGATATTCTGGAAGACCATTTTCTTAAGGTCAAGATCAATTTCAAATGGAGTATGTCCTCTATGCTTATTGATTTCAAGATCAGATTGATGTCTCAACCAAAGTCCTTTTTCAGACTAACTCTGGATGTTCAGGATTTTCTGTATTTCAGGAAGTTCAAGAAACTAAGACCAGCTTAGTTGAATCAGCATATCGCTGCAGACAATACCCAATTAGGAAATTTCATAATGGGGTTAGGAGTGAGACCTAACAGGAAGCAGATTTACTTTAGAGTAGTTTGTGGGTTATTAAATAGGTTTATTCACTATTCATGATTTTGTTATACTAGAAGTAGTTGTATAAAGAGATATTGTGGGGAAGTATTCAGGAGTGTTCTTGTGTATTCATATCTGTTCAAGTCTGAGATTCTGAGGTCTGGGGGAGGGGGTATTTATACTAGTGAGGGGCTATCTGGACTATGCTGAATATGGATATAGCACTAAGTACCTTGCTGAGTCAGAATGCAGTCATGTAGTACAAGAGTGATCTGACACATCAAGAGATCGTCTGACTGCTGAGTTAGTTCACAGTCACATTATACAAGGCTAATCTAACTATAATATGACTGCTAGGCTATCTATAGATTTAGACACTATCTGGGTAGTCTTCGATGACATCACCATCGATGACATCATCTCTGATGAAGTAGTCATCTAGAAAGAGTAGTTTGTGGATTACTTCTCCTTGTTCACTGAGGTAATAATACATTAGAACTTCATCATCATCTCACAGAATTGCATTGTCTGTCTCATATACTGAATAAGGTGTTGGTGGGTAAAGGAGTGGTACATCGTCTTTGCTTTCATCAGTTTTGCTATCTGCATACCTTCTATAGGTTATAGCACTATAAGTCACAGAGTTGTAGTAAGCTGGCAGCTATGGTTCATGTCACTCGTACTCAGGTGGTGGAGTTGTTGGTTCAATCTCAAGGGTTGTCTGAAGGTACAGATTGTATTCTCTGGTCTCTTTATTATAGTTGAAGTAATCGAGGGTAAATGTGGGTTGGTATTCGTACCAGTAGTCATTGTCCCAATAAGTCTCATATATGGTTATGAATTATTGAAAGTTCTTCGGCAAGGTTGGTGGTGTGATCAGGGTTGGCAGGGATCCTTGGCTTGAGATCATGTCAGTGTCAGAGGGATCATTGTCTTCTACTTTATCTTCATTGAACCGGATTATATCGTAGATATCCTTCATAGTGTATCTGACTTGGGGCATTTGCAAGATATAGTCAGCAGGGTGTGAGAAGGTTCTGTCTGTAGTCTGGACATACTCGGCGTACTTGTGGTTGAGTTCTTGTATCATGTCATTGATTTGGCCATAGGACAGAGTAGCAACCATTTCACTGGTAGTAACTTGGAGGTAGAGAATAAAGGTGCTATACTTGTAGAAGAGTTCTTGGTATTTGTAGGTGATGAGCTTCTAGTGTTGAGACATCTGAGTGATGTCTATATCATGGTGGTGTTTGACTATGTCTTCTAGGAGGCAGCTGATCTGGTAGTAGTATGAGATTTGTCTGATTCAGTGGGCCTCATTAAGTATGTTCAGGACATTCCATCAGGGTTCCACAAAATAGAGGGGTGCTAGACTATGGATATTCATGAGGAGCAGAGGGGGTGTGGCTTTGTTGACAATGATATTCCAAATGTCAGCATGGATGTGATTGTAGATCTTAGTGGTCATATTTATATATTCAGAAGTTATGGTTATTGTTTGTTTTGGTTCTCTGTTTTGATGTATCTTGATACTTAAAAACTTGCCCATATAGGGCTATCCACTCAGGAAGATAGTGTCATCCTTGTGCAGGGGCCATGCTAATCTTCTCTGTATCATTCCAATTTTTTCAAGTGTCAGCAGTCCTGAAGGACTTGACGATATATCTTGGTACTCGATATATATACATTTAGTCCTGATTGGTAAGATTCTGTTTGTGTAAATCTTATATTCTGTGACTTCATGTTGACTCAGCTTTGTATGCTGTGACTTCGGTTTGACTCAGCTTTGTAATCAAGCAGATGATTTCCAGATTTGTTCAAGTATTGTGTGTGATTTCAGTGGCTTGTTCAGAGGGTGACATGTGATTTCAGTGGCTTGGAGGTTGTGTGCTTACAACTCTCCCTTTCTTAGCTTTCAACATCCTCATCGGGGCCTTCTAATTTTGTTCTAGTGTTGTTACACTATTTGAGAGATCAAAAGTCCAGTAAAGTTCATTTTTCTCAGAAAGTAGCATGCTTGTAGTACAGTTGTCTAACACATTGGATTTATATGTTAAAGGGTCATGTGTTTGATGCTGTATACTAGAAGTGATTCTGACATTATTCACTGCTGGAGAATTTCCTCTAAGGAATCTTCTTAAATATCTATGCCTCATTTCCCACCAGTGATACAGAGAGAATAGGCTTGCTTTCAGTTTTACTATTTTTCCAGAGGGTAGGTATTCTTGTCTTGTTTTGCTGAGTTCTTGATTTTGTTCATGATAATTATAGTATTCAGGAGGGTAATATATAGTATGTATGGGTAGGTGTGGAGTATTTGGTTTTAGTTGTTCAAGAAATCATATTTCTGAACTAAGTTAGTAGCATTCTGGAGATTGGTCTTGGGTTCTCATGTTACATCATGGATCAGGTAACCTTTCCATTTGACAAGGTACTCAGGGTGGTTCTTGTTGTCACATTTGTTGAAGATTTGTTCAACTTCGTAATCTTCTTGGTCATTAATTATAACAGGTGAAGGTGATTCAGTGGTCCAGTTTGGGAATAGCTCATTATCATTTTCATTGTATTGCTTGAGATGTTGGACATTAAAGACTGAGTGAATCTTAATGGTATCTGATAGCGCCAATTTGTAGGAGGTTGGAGAGACTTGTGCAATGACTTTGAATGGTCCAATAAACTTGCTGTTCAGCTTTGTAGATGGTCTGTACTTGAGGTTGTCAACTCAGTATCCTCAGATATCTAGTAGAACTTTTTCTCCAATATCAAAGGTTTCTTCTCAGCAGTATTGGTTTACATACTGTAACTGTTGTTCTTGAGCTTGCAATAAATTCTCAATTGCAATCTAGCTTAGATTACACATTTGGAGTAGGAATTCTTCAACAGCTTCAACTATAGAGGGTTCTTCAGTAGTCTGGATGAGTGTCAAAGGAGTGTTTGGGTTTTGTCCTGTATTGGCGAAGAATGGGGTCATTCCAAGAGAGGCTTGCTTATTGTTGTTGTAAGCAAACTCGACTATAGTGAGGTGTTCATGCCAATCATCTTGTCTATAGGAAACATAGTCCCTTAGCATTTGTTCCAGAGTTTGGTTCATTCTTTCAGTTTGGCCATCAGTTTCTGAGTGAAAGGCTGTGGATAGTGTAAGTTTCATTCTGAGGTGTATATAGAGGGCTTTTCAAAAATGGCTGGTGAATATTGGATCTTGGTCACTAACAATGACCTTAGGAAGACCATAATAGCAGAAGATATTGTCAAACAAGAGTGTGGCTATGTCTGGTGCTATTGCAGTGGTGGTGATTGGTACAAAGTGGGCTTGTTTGCTGAGATAGTCCATAAAGACAATAATTGTATCTTTCCCATTCTTGGTTTGGGGTAGTTGTACAATGAAGTCCATAGAGATTTGTTCCCAATTGGCAGATGGTAGTGGGATAGAGTATAGTAAGCCAGGTTTTGCTAGTGTTGAGGACTTGTTCCATTAGCAAGCATCACAAGAAGTGATATAGGTCTTGAGCTGATCTGCTATGCAGAGCCAATAGAAGTTCTAGGAGATAACTTTGTAACATTTATTAAATCCTAAATGTCCAGCTATAGGGGCATCATGACATTCAAATAGAATAGTCCTTCAGAGGTCTTGGTTGTTTGGAATATACAATCTGTCCTTGTAGTAGATAGTATTGTCCTTGAGTTGGTATTGGTTGTACCAGATATGCTTGTCAGTATCATCACTGTTCAGGATTTCTCAGAGTGCTTGAGCTTCCTTATCATCAGCATATGCTGTGATAATTTTCTCCATGATGGAGTTTGTAACCAAGGTGAGAGTTTGGATAACTTCTTCAATAGGTAGTCTGGAGATTGCATCAGCAACAATGTTTTCCTTGCCAGGGCAATACTGGATTTTGTAGTCAAAGTTGGTGAGGACTTTCATCCATCTGGCTTGCTTTCAAGAAAGAGTAGCCTGGGTCTTGATGTTGACTAATGACTTGTGGTCAGTCAATACAGTGAAGAGTACTCCTTCTAGATATGGTCGCCATTTGATCAAAGTATCTACAATGGCTAGCATTTCCTTCTCGTGAGTTACGTAGTTGATTTCGGCATCATTGAACTTACAGGAGTGATAGGCGACTGAGTGTCCTTCTTGCATGAGCAATGCTCCAAGAGCTAGGTCAGAGACATCAGTAGTAACTTTATATGATAGGGCAGGATTTGCCGCTTGAAGTACTGGAGTAATTATCAAGGCATCTTTCAATGCTTGAAAAGTGATATCTTGCTCTAGTCCCCAATTTACAAGATTGTTGAAGTCTTTCTCTTGTTTCATGGTCCAGGGTTGTTCTTCTTTCTTGCTGTGCTTGGTCATTTGGGTAAGGGCAGTAGTAATTTTGGCAAAGTTGGCAACAAATCACTTATAATAGTTTGCTAATCCCAGGAATGACTGGAGGTCTTTCAGCTTCTTGGGTCTGGGCCAATCCTTGATTGCAGAGATTTTGCTGAGGTCCACTTTAATTCTATTTGGCATAACAATGTGTCCAAGGAATTGGATTTCTTTCAAGAGAAATTCACACTTGCTGAGTTTTGCAAAGAGTCAGTTTTCTTGAAGTTTCAATAGTACTAGTTCGAGGTGTTCAAGATGTTCCTCCAGAGTTTTGCTGAAGACTAGGATATTGTCAATGTAGACAATAATAAATTTGTCCAGGTATAGGTACAGGATGGTGTTCATTAGTATCTGAAAGGTTGCAGGAGCATTGGTTAAGTCAAAAGACATAACCAGGAACTCAAAGTGTCCATAGCAGGTTTGGAAGACTGTCTTGTAGATGTCTTCTTCTTTCATGGCAATTTGCCAGTAACTATTTCACAGGTCAAAAGAGCTCATGAATTGCAGGTTGGTAAGTCTATTGAATATTTCATCAATCCTCGGTAGTGGGTAATAGTTCTTGATAGTCTGTTTATTGAGGTCATAGTAATCAATATACATTCACAGGTCTTCTCCTTTCTTGACAACAAAGAGGACTGATGCACCATAGGGTGATACACTGGGTCTGATGAATCCTTATTCTAGGAGTTCATCGATTTCTTTCTTGAGTGCATCAATTTCTCTCGATGATATATGGTAGATTGACTTGAAGACTGGTTTGGTATCTGGGATAGTCTTGATGGCATGGTCTACTACTCATTTGAGAGATAGGCCTTTTGGGAGCTTCTTTGGGAATATGTCTCAGAATTTCTGAAGTAGTGGTCTGACATAGCTATCAACTTTGGAAAAGTCTTCTTCAGAGTTCTTGAGTTCTCCTTTGGATAGGCAGATGGAGATAGCAAAGAGAGGATATTTCTTGGCTAATTTCTTGAGTAGTAGCTTGTTGATATGGGTGATCTTTGGTCTAGAGTCACTAGAACTGAGTGGGTCCTTTTTACCTTACAGTTTGAAGTTGTGGCATCCTTTCTTAATGGTCAGAGAATGGTTTACCTCATCAATCATTGGGTTTTCTTGTTTTAACCATAGAGTCCCAAGGATGATTTCATTGTCAAGGAGTGGTATAATCTGGAGGGTAACATGTACTCAGTAGTTACCAATTCAGAAGGGCAGATTGTAGACTTCTTTGCTAATAACATGAGAGGTTCCATCAGCTGTGATAACTGCTTGAGTTTGTTGTACTGGAGATGTGAAGACCTTGAGCCTGTTGGCTGTTTCTTTATTGATGAAGTTGTCTGAGGCACCACTGTCTATCATAATCTTGACAGGTGCTTGGTTGACAAAAGCTTTAAGTGTAAGCAGTTTGTCTGATCCAATAGTAGTGATTTTGGTTGTAGGAGTTTTCCTTCTATTGGTTCTTCTTTGAGCCAGTTCATTGATATAAGAGAAGCAATTATCAATCATTCAGGAAGAGTACATTCCAATGCCATGGGGACATTGGTCACTTGGTACATATCCATTTTCAATTTTCTTGTAGAATTGTTCTTCTTTGTTCATAGTAGGTTGGATTGGGGCCTTGTTTGATGAGCCAAATCCTTTATATCCTCAGATGGTAGGCAGTAGTTCTGGGACTTCCTTGACTGTCAGGGTTAACTTGATTTTTTTGAATAGAATCTGGGCAATGTAGAAACCAATGAGAATCTTGAAGGGTGTCCAACTATGGTTTCAGATCAGAACAATGATTTCACCTATATAATCTTCATCAATGACTCCTCCTTCTACTGAGAGTCCTTTCAATATTAGGCTACTGTAACAACATATTCTTTCAACATGTCCTTCAGAGATTTGGATACTGATTCCTATATAGACTTGCTTGACTTCTCAATTGGAAACTGTAGCTTCTTCGGCTGCATACAGGTCATATCCAGCTGCTTTTTGACTTCCTTTGGTTGGGGCCTTAGTAGTTTGCCTTAACTTGACAAAGTCTAGTGTTCTGGTGGTCAGGTTGTTGAGGTGGTGCAGAGTGGTAACAGTTGCTCGTATTGCTGTTTGGGGTTTTCGGTTGGGACAGACACTGGCCATATGTCCTGTCTTTTAGCAATAGAAGTATGCTCTGCTTTTTCAAAGTTCATTCCTTTCTCCTTCGGTGAGTTTCTTGAAGGTACTTGGCTGCATGGGTTCATGATTTCTAAGTGTCCAAGAGGTAGATGTGGAGGGAGCTCAAGATGCTTCATGCTTGGGTTCTTCTTTCTTGGTCTAAGTCTTTTTCTTGTTGTTGAATTGTCTTCGGGGCAGAATTGGTCCAGCTGTTAGGATTTGCTTAACCATGGTCTTGATTCTTACCAGGCACTATTATTGGTGATCACAACCAACTGGGCAGCCTCGTTCTCAGATTTTTCTAGTAAGCCATTCAGACAGTGCATCAAATAGATGGTCTGCTCTTGTACTATTTTGTGCTTCATCATTGGCAATATATCCTAGGCCAACAGTGTTCAGGAGTGACTCGAGTTTTGTACAGAAGGTTTTGAATTCTTCTTTGCCATGTATATTGAATTTGAGGTTGTGGAGTTTTACTCAAGATTCAGCAATCATGATTTTACTATGGTATTGAGCAATTATGAACTGTTTGAGTCCAGGGGCTGCAGGATGAGTTCCATATCCTGGGGCATTGTTTGCTGTATTCTGAGCAACTACTGTAGGTCGAGTATTCCATGTGAGGGGTTTTTCAGAAAGGGTTCACTACTATTCTTTGGCAGATTCTTGGAAGAATGTAACAACTCAGCAGATATAGGCTATGGTTGTAGCAAAGAGTTGTTCCAGAGTGTAGTCTTGATTGTTTGTCAGAACACAGTTAGCAACTCGCTCATTTGTCCATTGATTAGATTTGAAGTTGGTGTCCACTACACTAATGAAGCTTTGAACTTCCTGTGCAGTACCATTGAAGGTAGGTAGGCTCAGATTTTTTGTAGGTTGGGTCTGTTTGGCTAAGGCAATAATAGTTGCTGCCATTATAGCTACCTGGGCTGTGAGGTCTAGAATCTGTTGGTTTGTTATATTGTTTGCTAGAGGTAATTGGACTACTGGTAGTAGTGTTACTGGTACAACTTGAGGTACTGGTGCAGAGTGTGATGGGGTTCTTTGGGTCTGTTTAAGTTGCTGGAGTAATAGTTGTGGGTCTGGAGTAAGGGCTTGATAGATAGCTGTTTGTTGCTATATAGATATATTCTGGTCTAATAGAGGTGCTTCTCCTTCAGTAGTATATCCGAGATCAAATTCACTGAGATACTCCTCCTCCTCTTCAGTTTGGTCTCCATATAATTGAGTTTGCTTAGTATCAAAGTAGATGGAATCAGTTGTATATCTGATTTCAGATAGACTTAATTCAAAGTCAAGTTCTGGTTCAGTATTGGTTTCAAATTCAGGTAGGGCTGTAGCAGAGCCTGCTTCTGGTTCAAGATCAGGTAGTTGATGAAGGGTTTCTCTTGCTTCTTCTTTAAGAATATAGCAGACCTTATTGTTCTGAAATTGGTAGTATAGTGCAGTTTTGGTTCTGGTATGGTGAAAGTCAGTAGAGTTAAGCTACTTAGCTACAGAGGCTTGGGCTTCATGAGGGACTAAGGCTAGAAAGACTGCTGCTGGTTGTCCTAGGTCACTTGGATTTGTGGAGCTGACAAAACTCTTGTTGAGAAGAATAAAGAAGGCTTCAATAAGACCTTCTTCATCTTGACTTGCTGGGTATAGTACAAGGAGTTCGGTGAATAGGGTTTCACCTATTTGCTGATTTAACTGGAGTACTTCTTTCCTTAAATGAAGTTTGTCTCACTTGTTATAGGTGTGGAGGTCAAATTGTCCTTATACATCAGGTTCAATTCTCTCCAGATTGTCAGATAGTTTAGGATAAATTCCAGTTCAGAGGTTGGGCCTTATACCAACTTATAGGAATTCACAGAGGGGTTTTGTAGCTGAGTGAGGAAGTATCTTGAAGTGGAATTGGATTGTAAACCGCTACTACCAAGTTGTAAGAGGGTTGCTTTTTAGGATAACCATTACATAGTTCTGGAAGAGTTTTCTGAAAGTTCTGGATATTCTGAAAGACTATTTTCTTAAGGTCAAAATCAATTTCATATGGAGTACATCCTCTATGCTTATTGATTTTAAGATTGGGTTAACATCTCAACCAAAGTCCTTTTTCAGACTAATTCTGGATGTTCAGGATTTTCCATATTTCAGGAAGTTCAAGAAACTAAGACCAGCTTAGTTGAATTGGCATATCGCTGCAGACAATACCCAATTAGGAAATTTCATGACAGGGTTAGGAGTGGGACCTAATGGGAAGCAGATTTACTTAAGAGTAGTTTGTGAGTTATTAAATAGGTTTATTTGCTATTCATAATTTTACTATATTAGGAGTAGTTGTATAAAGGGATATTGTGGGGAAGTATTCAGAAGTGTCCTTGTGTATTTGTGTCTATTCAAGTCTGAGATTCTGAGGTCTGGGGGAGGGGGTATTTATACTAGTGAGGGGCTATCTGGACTATGCTGAATATGGATGTAGTACTAAGTGTCTTGCTGAGTTAGAATGCAGTCATGTAGTATAAGAGTGATCTGACATGTTAAGAGATCATCTGACTGCTGAGTCAGTTCACAGTTATATCATATAAGGCTAATCTAACTATACTATGACTGCTAGACTATCTATAGATTTAGATGCTGTCTGGGTAGTCTTTGATGATATCACTATCAATGACATCATCTCTGATGAAGTAGTCATCTAGGAAGAGTGGTTCACAGATTACTTCTTCTTGTTCACTGAGGTAATAATATATTGGAGCTTCATCATCATCCTACAGAATTGTATTGTCTGTCTCATATACTGGATAAGGTATTGGTGGGTGAAGAAGTGGTACATCATCTTTGCTTTCATCAGTTTCACTATCTGCATACCTTCTATAGGTTATAGTACTATAAGTCACAGGGTTGTAGTAAGCTGGCAGCTGTGGTTCATGTCACTCATACTCAGGTGGTAAAGTTGTTGGTTCGATCTCAAGGATTGTCTGAAGATACAGGTTGTGTTCTCTGGTCTCTTCATTGTAGTTGAAGTAATCAGGGGTAAATGTGGGTTAGTATTCATACCAGTGGTCATTGTCCCAATAAGTCTCATATGTGGTTATGAATTATTGTAAGTTCATCAGCAAGGTTGGCGGTGTGATCAGAGTTGGCAGGGATTCTTAGCTTAAGGTCATGTCAGTGTTGGAGGGATTATTGTCTTCTGCTTTATCTTCATCAAATTGGATTATATCATAGACATTCTTCATAGTGTATCTAACTTGGGGCATTTGCAGGATATGGTCAGCAGGGTGCAAGAAGGTTCTGTCTGTAGTCTGGACATACTCAAGGTACTTGTGATTGAGTTCTTGTATCATATCGTTGATTTGGCCATAGGACAGGGTAGTAACCATTTCGCTGGTAGTAACTCAGAGGTGGGAAATAAAGGTACTATACTTATAGAAGAGTTCTCAGTGTTTGCAGGTGATGAGCTTCTGGTATTGAGATATCTGAGTAATGTCTGTATCATGGTAGTGTTCGACCATGTCTTCTTTTTTTTTT
>RBNI01001908.1:0-20443 GCA_003990745.1 Jimgerdemannia flammicorona | reverse complement strand
GGGCTTTCAAATGACACCAAGATCATCAAATTTGGATGATTATTCATCAAGTTATTGATGTAAACATTTAATTGTCTAATTTGGAAATCAAAACAATGGTTGATTCGAATCCATCCGGATGGGATTCGAATCCCATCTGAGTTGATCTGGATGGGATTCAATCTGAATCAATCCGAATCCAATCCGGATTAAATTGACTCGTTAGGAGCACTACTTATCTCATATGCTGTATGATCTTCTTGTGCTCTGATCTGGTGGCTTGCAAGGAAAGACTGTCTCCTGTGCTGATGTCATCATTCTGGGGTCACCGTTACAATATATATAGTATATTCAAGTACTCATATTGATAGACCAATCTTCAATATATCAATTTTATATATTGATAATACTTTAAGTCAAATATCTTTAATAGTTCCACATACTTCTTATAATTTTATTCTGAAATCTGACAAGATACTCAACTGATAAAAGGTGGGTTATCTTTCTGTAGATAATCATTGAGTTGTCTTCTTATAGATAATTGGTGAAATTAGACTAACAGTCTTTAACCACTATTTTTTTTTTAGAGATGTATAGCCACAGATATGATAGATAGACTTTATCAACCTAAGTGATATAGTATGGGACTATCTGGCTATTTCTGCTATCAGTGCTCTGGTTTAGAGAGTATTCTCTAGTAGAAAGGACCTTGTATCCTCCAAGAGATGTATACTTAATATTGAAGCAATTTAGACTTATATATACTTAAAGTCTTGGTAGAGTACAGACTGATAATTTGTATAAATAATATAGAATAAATTATTTTTTGTAGAGTTTCTTTAGGAAAATATAATTTTAATAAATTAAGAGATATAAGAAAATTAGCAGAAAGAGTATGCAGAATTTATAGCTCATTACTAGCTATATGGTATATCTCTAGGTAATGTAAAGAAAAATGAGAATTAGTAAAGAGAGTTTACAGAATTTGTAGCCCTTTATCTACTATGAAGCAACTCTAAGCAATCAGTACCAGAGCCCAGAGCTAGAGAAAGTTTGTAGAATTTGTAGCCCTACTACTCACTATAAAAAACAGCTTTAAGTAGTTAGAATTTAGTATAATTTCAGATTTCATAGGTACCCTGACTCTGTACAGAAGTACTATACCAGCAGTATTATATAGCAGAATTAAGAGACCAGTAAAGTTTAGGAAGAAGGCTAAACTATTATTAAAAATATATTCAAACTATCTAACTCTTACAAAACTACTCTACTTGCTAGTCTTTGGCTATAATAAGCCTATTATCTATTATAAGTATAATAATAGTTGTATTTAAGCTCTCTTTAAAGATAATAGTACTATAGAGATTATATGGCTAAAATAAGACTACTATATTGACTATAAATGAAACTCTGAAGCTATAGATGAGATTATATCAGACATCTCTACTACTCTTCCAAGTGAGACTCCTCTTTTCCAGAATATAGAATATCACTAGAGTAATATTATTATCTATATATAGGCAGAAAAATATTATACCTAATGTAATCTGATATAATATGAATATATAGTTGTATGAACCCTTAATTAGTACTCTCAAATGAATTGAATTAATTCAAATTAAATTGAATTGAGGGTCATTCAAATTGAATTAAATTGGAGATTTTTCAATTTAAATAAAGTTCAAATTAAATTGAATTTGAATCAAATTGAGATCCAATGTAAACTTTATTTTTCAAAATATAATAACTTAATAAAAAAAAAATAATAATATAATAACCTAACAAAAATATATCCAAATTTAATAACCTTTAGCTTGTTAGATTTTTTTTATATAGTGGAATCTAACAAGCTAAAGATTGTTAAATTTGGATGTATTTTTGTTGAGTTATTACTTTAAATAGTATTTGAATCAAATTTCAAATTAAATAGAATCTTTAATTTAATTCATTAAGAGTACTACCCTTGGTCTAGAACCTCATACTATTAGATGGTACTGAAGAAGACTTATCCTTCATCAAGCCCTGAGAGCTCTGAATTAGATATCTACTGAAATAGATTAGTATCTAATCAATTCTTCTATTCTGTAAGCAACCCTATCTCAGTCATACAAATAGTCAAATACTTATCTTATATAGTATATTAAATTATATCAAGAATATACATATGGTTATACTGAGAGCACCACTAAGCTGATCTGTTATTCACTTTGGTAATTTGCTCAAAGATCTCCAGATTATGGCCACTATTATTATATAGGCTATATTATACTTATATATAACTTACTCTTCTACTATACTTCTGAAATTTTAGTAGAGATATAGTATTCTATATATATCTAGATATTTTTAATAAGATTGGTTAAATTCTCAAAAAGTCATCTATATAAGAAATTTAGAAAAAATTGAGAAACCCACTCCCTTTTCATCTCTCTAGAAAGTCACCCTGCTACCCCAATTCTCCCTTCACTCTATCTACAAATCTTCTTTACAAGTCTTCTATAGAGCCCTCCTCCAGATCTCTATCCCTACTACCAATTATTCAAAAGATCCAGCATCAACCATTTCTATCTTATAACTTATACTCTAAGTACTAACTACTGATCATTCTCAAATACATATAGCCAATATCTAGCAAGCCTAACCCAAATTGCCAGAGCCCAATAATTAACCACTTATTATCAACCTCTTCCACTAGTCTTTTCTAGAGATCACCTCACCTCTCACCCACCACCCACCTAGGTGGATATACTCCCATCCGACCCTTGATAGTTCTTCAAAAGTCTCTTATAACCTCATACTCCTTCAGCCAATACTCAGGAGTCTGTACCACTCTACTCTCTTATCTGATATTAAGGTACTCCTTATATTCCAAGGCACTTCCTTTTATCAAATGTCCTGACTGATAGTTCAATATAATATTATACCACAAGAGCCTCCACCATACTACTCAGAACTTGGGGGGAATCCATCTTGCCACTTGTTTGCTCTAAGACCAAATACCATTCCAGTCTCACTCTTTACTAATCTCTACCCCCTGCTAAGTCTCTGGCCACAAATCTCTCCCATGCTTCTGAAGACATTCTATACTATCCTCTAAACTAAAATTATCCACTAGTATGTCCCCAACAGGAAATAGTCCCACCTCTATATCTCGGGTCCTCAGTCTATCTCCTCCTTCTCACCTTATCACTGGAGTTCAATTCATCTAGCTCCATTAACCACTCTTTACCAGAATTCCCTAAAGCATATCTTCTGACTCTCCTTCAGTGCCACCAGAGAGAGCAAGTCATCAGATATACTATGGAGAGAGAACTATACCTTCCACACTCTCTGTATAAGGAGTACCCACTCTTGGCCTCTCAACTCACTAGCTCACTTCAGCCACCATACTCTCAAGCAGTATAGGTGCTTGGTAAAGTCCACTAAACCCAGCTCTCCCCAGTCTACTGACAATGTCAACATCTTCCAACCAATCTGACTCTACTGCTCTGTCCATATCCATGATCTGGTTATCTTCAACAATCTCTTGATCACTCATACTGAGAAGTCTAAGTGATATTTCAGATACTATAACTTAGGCAGCTAATATATATTCAACACCATCACTCTTCTAGCCAGAGAGATATATCAGCTGCTCTACTTCAGAAGAGTATTTTCCCACTCAATCAGCTACTGCTCCCACTATCTCTGGGGCAACAGGAAACTATATACTGAAAAGTAAATCCCCAGATACTAGACTACCTTTCCTGCTGGGACAACTGTTCCAATCATATTCTCTCCTACTATTCTTCTACCTAATACCAGAGTCTTATACTTATACTAGTTAAGCTTAGCACCTGAGCACCTCTTATATCATTCTACTACTCTCTTCAGTACTGTTATATTCTCTATAGAGCCCAGCCCTACCACTATATATATCATCAGTAAAGGCCCCCAACTTCTAGTTTACTCCCAGAATATTCAACTCCCCCATTCTGTATCTGATTCTGTCCAACAAAGACTCCAGAGAAAGAGCATAAAGGATTGGTGACAGTTGATCTCTCTACAGCACTTCTCTGCCTAGGGGGAATGACATTTTCCTATACTTATTTATCAGAATAACTACTCAACTTCTCTTAACAGACTGATTAAAGATTGCCTAAACTCTGGAGAACCCCCATATACTTCAGCACTCTCTCCAGCTATACTAACTAGACTCTATCATAGGTCTTCTCTTGGTCCAGAAGTATGATCAGCCTCCAGTTCTTCCATTTCTTCCTTCTTTCCTTATTCTTATACAACAGAGCTATAAGACCCAGATGCTGCCTCCCAATCTAAGCCTCTGAGCCAATAACTTCATCACATATCTATATCATCTCCTTTAAAGCCAACTCTATATCTACTATCTTCTTCCAGAAATCTCAAGATAAACTATTCTCTCTAGAGGCTATCTCAAGACTTATTATCACCAATACTCTACAGATCTCCTCTTCTTAAACAGATACTCCAAGTTCACCTAAGCCCTCTGCTGGGACTGAGTGCCAATCCTCCAGATACTATTCAATATCCAGTACTCTCTCCCCACCCTCTTCCTTACTCTATAGATATCTCTATTGAGAACTCAACTGACCCAAGATCTCTGAAGTTCCAACCACCATCTCTCCTACCTCATCTAATACTCCTTCCCACTACTGTCTCACCCTCCTTATCTGAAGCAGTCTTGATAAGAACTTTATAGACCTCTCTCTCTCTTCCAAGCCCTGCTACTATAGCTGGACTGCTATATCCTTTATTTGTAATTCTTCTTCCTATCTCAACAGTCTCTTCAGTTTCTCCACCTCTAGCTAGACTTACTGAAACCTCCAATCTCCCTTTTATCTGTTATTCAGAAAATTAGCCCACTCCTCCAATAGCTTCTCTAACCTCTGGGAAGCTCACCTTAAATGACTCCTCCTCTGAGCACCTCTCTCCCTCCCTATCTCTCCTCAGAATCATTGAGCATCTGATTTCAAATACCATCAATGATCCCCAATATCCAGCCCCTATACCCTCCAGCTAATGATCCTGGAGCTAATATCTACCACTTATATTTCCTACAAGGAGGGCTCTCCTAGCAATAAAGTATTTAGACACTAATGTCCAGGTCTCTCCCCACTTTCCCTGAACCTTCCACAACTCAGTAGATATCAGTAATCTGACTATAGATACCAAACTGTCTCTAAAGAACCCCAGACATCTGCTCCTCAGTACTCAGCAGTCTAGATCCAGTCAATCTTTAAACTCAGCCCTACTATTTAGTATATATATACATATCCTATAGTCTTCTCACCCCAGATGCCTGGTATCTACCAGTAAGCTCAAACTTTCAATCTCCTCTCAGCCTTCTATACCCCTGCTCCTACCAGCCATCTCTCTCTCTCTATTGGTCCTGTCCAACTGCCTATCCCATATTATGTTAAAGTCATCACCCAGACAGTTAATCCTCTCTACCACCATAGTACTTGCATTTCATAGTTCTCTATCTACTTCATATACTCCCTCCTTTCTGCTGGACAATAATAGGACCCAATAGTCAAGGGACTCCAGCCTGGCCTTCTCCACACTCTCTATATCACTTTGTCCCCTAATGTTCAATATCTCTAATATCTCCCTTATTCTTCTAAACCAGAATTCCCACCCAACTCTGCCATATAGCTACACTCCTCCATTCTCTTGTCCAGTCTAGCATATCTAAGTTCTCATTATATTCTATATTCTATAGTAAGAATAGATCTATATTCAGTCCCTTCAACTAGCTGAAAATATTCTGATACCTCACTATATCTCTTAATCTATTGATATTTAAGAGAAGATTCTAGTTATAATATTCATATTGAATAATATTTGAAGAATAATCACCCACTCTATAATTCCATGCTCACTATATTACCAGCAACATCCAGATTCCTCTCTGTCTTAAGCTTATCTGTCTTTTTCTGCTAAGCATCCAGTACTTCCAAGATCTCTCAACAGTTCTCACTATCCACTACTTCTATATTAGACTAGTACTCCTTGCACACTATCTGCCACTTTGCCAACTCCTTCCTAGGACCCCACAGATAGACTATATAGTTATTCACAATTACTAGAAGTACTGCCTCCCTGTTGTCATCTACCTTATACTTCTCTGTCTCCAATAGACCCACTATCAGCTTATCTCAAAGCTTCCACACCACCTCTTCTTCTTGCAGGATCTCACCTCAGTATCTCTCACTAATCAAACAAAAATCCACCTTATCTAACTCATCTGCCATAATATTTGTCAGTATCTTCTATAACTTCTCTCATCTCCTATAGTCTCATTGACATCTAGGGCCATCTTCTGCCTCCTAACTCCCTGATCTTTCTCAGTATTCATCCTCACTGACTTGTTCTAGTCCTTCTCTAGCATATCCTGTAGCTTGTCAGTACCCTCTCCTCCTATAGGTATACTATACTACACTTGGGCCTCCTCTATCATCATCTTATCCTCAGCTACTGCACTCTACCTAGAGCCTCTACCCTCCTCTAGGGTCACTATAGGAGCCACTCCCTCTCCCCTGCCTAAGTACTAGTCCTCAATCCAACTCCTTCAGCAGAATTCTCTATCTCTGTCCTCTCTCTCAGATTTGCCAACAAATCCTTCTACCACTGCCTCTCTTGTATCCTCTCTCAGACAGTCCATTCTAGTTGTACTCTCTTGCCATTCATAATCTCTACTACTGTCTTAGCCTCAAACTCCTTCCAGATCAACCATCTCTTCTCCACTACTCCAGCCAGATCTTTCAATGTCTTCAGTAAGTCCTCCTTTTCTTCTGATATCTCTTTTACTCTTGAGACCTTATACTCCACTGATCTCCACTTAAGTGTCACTGGCCAATCTCTTTCTTTCTCAGTATTCTTCTTGTCTATCAGCCTTACCCTGATATCCACATCCCCAGTTCTGAACTCTGTATCTTCCCAGACCCAGAATCCAACATCTATCTCATCTCCATACTCCTTAATAATATCTACAATTAGCCCTCTGACCTCCTTCTTCTTCACTATAGATATATTTGCCACTACCAGCTACATTACTCAGGAGTTCTAGTACAAATACTAAGCTATAGAGATCACTACCCCTCCTAGTATCACTTCTTTCTCCAATGCTCCCAACATCAAATTCTCCTTCTCAAAGTCCATCTCTACTACTTCCAGTTCCTTTAAGAACTTCACTGAGATCACTCCTTTCACTCTCTGGACTAGAAGCTCTAGAACTATTTTTGCCATAACTGCTAAGCCTCAGAAATATAATATGATTGTAAATTCAGATACTTATTTCTTGAGTAATAGTACTACCACCAGACTCATTACACTATTAGTCAGATTCTCAGACCTCATATCCTCTCTCTACTCAGCCTCACCATCAGTCATTACATCTGGATTTTTTTTTCCAAATTAGCAGTTCTTCTTTCATCAGTAGTCCTTCTCTCTCCCCCAGCCACTACTTCCTAAGCCCCACCACTACCACTACCTGGGGCCACTCTCTCAGGCCCAGCTGCTCTCTCCTTCCTCTTATCTCTCTACAGCCAGCCCTCCAGACTCATTAATAGATACCCAGCCTTGACCTTATCAGCAAAGCTCACCTTTCCTATCTCTTGCCCACTAGTATCACTATTTCTCTCTCAATGTCCACCTGAAAGAGAGTCCAACAGACTCTCTCCCAAGCTATAACTTCTCTCAACATACTGCTAGTTAAATGTACCTCAGAATAATTATTGATTTTTATATTACTATTACCTTTTTTCCAAAAGTTGTACTGAAAGTATTGTTAGAATTTTATATAACTTAAGTGGTACTGAAGAAAGGTAATAACTATAGAGTATGGTTTCTCAGCACACCCTTCTTCTGATTTATTAGGATTGGTGGGAAAGTACATCAATATTATTGTGAGCTTTTTTTACTTTGTAGATAATGGTGATTTTTTAATCTTGTAGAATAAGAATCTAGCAGATAAGGATTCTGGTAGGTTTCTTACAGTTGAATAGCTATTTGAGAGTAGTATAATCAATTGTCAGAGTGATTTTTTTTCTAATAAGATAGTGCTTAAACAGGGTGACTGCCTATATAACTATAAGATATTTTAGTTTAGTACTACTATAATTGGTTTACTGCTAGTTAATGGCTCAGCTTATATAAGCTATTATATAGTACTATTGATCAGATCCTTCTTAAGCAAAAACTGCTCTAAGGCTATCTTTGGAAGTATCTATATATAAGATAAATGGCTTCTATAGGTTGGGCTGTATAAGAAATTAGTACTGTGATTATGCAATACTTGAGTTCTTTGAAGATTAGTTCTTATAGTTTTATCTATTTATATGGTACTTCTTTCTTAAGAAGAGTTCAGATTAGGATAGCAATTTGGATAAAGTTCTTAATAAATCTTCTATAGTAGAATACTAATATTAGAAATGATAGTGTTTTTTTTTAGAGTCTTAGATACTAACCAGTTGTTGATCTTCTTAGTTTTCTTTAGGTCTATATGAGTTCCTTCTTTTGAAACTATAAATCTAAGAAATTTGAGTTTCTGTTTTTCAAAGTAGTATTTCTTGATATTGAGTCTCAGATGGTTCTTGCAGATAAGCTGAAAGAATTTTTTTTTTTTTTTTTTTTTTTTTTTTTTTTTTTTTTTTTTTTTTTTTTTTTTTTTTTTTTTTTTTTTTTTTTTTTATAGTCACTCAGACTTCACTATTTATTACCAGTCTATTGATATAATTACAGTACCCCCTCACACTACCCAATCCCCATAGAGGCACCCTCCCTTACACTATCACACTTGAAAACTACCTTACCATCTACTATCCTAACCCTCTCCCTACACTGAAAGAATTCTTTTAAATAGTATAGATATTCTTTGAATTTTGCTAAATAAATATTAGAATCATCTATATGTATAATTAGACAGTAGTGAATCAGTAGGCTGTAGACTGAGTTCATTATTCTCTAGAAGGTAAGAAGTATATTGCAGACTTCAAAAGATATTTAGAGATATTCAAATAATTTTCCTAGAGTAAAAAAAGCTATTTTCTGAATATTCTGAGTCTATGGAGATTTTGTAGAATTCTGTAAAGAGATCTATACTACTGAAGTATCTTGTATCTTGTAATTTATCTAAGAGGTCATTGATTCTAAATATGGGGTAAGTATCTTTTTCTATTACTGAGTTGAGCTTTCTGTAGTTTATATAGAGTCTTCATCCTTCTTTCTTAATACAATAAGTATAGAGCTGATCCAAAGGCTGGTAGAGAGTCAGATAACTCTATTATCTAAGAGTTCCTGAATATATTTCTTCTCAAATATCTTAGGTAGTAAAGTATTCTATAAGGTATCTATTAGATGAGTGTTGTATTTTCTATAGTAATATAATGAGTTACATGGCAGATTGTCATAGTCAATTAAAAGATATCTTTATTTATAAAGGAGTTCTATCAGTTATTGCTATTGCTGAGGTATCAGTTCTTCTCCAATATTGGTAGAAGGCTTCACTTTCTTCTGGATTACAGAGAGGTCTTTCTTTTCTTCTGAGACTTTCTGCTATTTTCTGATAGGTTTAGTTTATAAACTTCTCTGTATATTTCATTAAGATAGAGCACCAGATAGTCTATAATAGTTCCTTTCAGCAGAATGAGGCTTTCCCAGTTTTGGTTAGTTGCTCAAGAGTACATGAGATTCATTTTATCATAAAATATATATCCTTCTATATCTAGGTTTTTGATATTCTCATTAGGTTTGAAGAAAAGGTTTCTAGAATCAGGTGGTATAAAGATTTCAAAGATGGTCTGCTCTTCTGGTTCTAGGATAAGGTTCTTATATAGCTTAACTGGTTAGCAGTATACTTATTGAGAGATATTCTTCTTAAAGTAGTTGACCTGAAGGAGGTATACTTCTTTCCTATCTGAGCTTCTAAATCCTTCAGTTTGTCTTATATCTTAGATCAGTTTGGAGACCTCTTATAGTTGGAGAGTCTTGACCTTTAAGAAGATTACTTAGGTAATATTTTATCCTTTATAGATTTAGTACTATTCTGTACTACTATTTTTCAGAATGATCTTGATTTTGCCTATATATCATGAGTCTATTATTTCTCCTTCTATGATTATTTCTTATCTGGTAAGTCTGGACCTTGAGGCTAGTTAGATATAGGGTCCTTTGAGTGACTACATAGCTAGTTCTATACTAAGTATCATTGTTCTTTCAGACTTGATAGATTCATCTTTAAGACTGTGAAGATTATATCTCACATCTTCCTGATAAGCTTTTGTTAGAGGTTTGATCATTAGATGTAGCAAGACATACTGGGCAATATCTTGACTGAGTTTGGGTTATTCTTAGACTGAGACTCTAGTAGAGATGAGCCCCCAGACTTAAAGATTGAAGTGTGGCCATCTGGCTCCTATAGAGAGATCCCAGAGATAATTGATTCCTCTTTTTTCAGTATAATTTAGAACTTTCATAAAGTTGATAGTATCTTCTATCTATTCTTGATGAGTTATATATCTGATAAAAGCTAGGATATCACCTTTTAGATCATAGATCTTAAGAGCTCTCTTTTTTGGTTTCTTAGCCTAGTTTCTTCAAATCTAAGCTCTATTATCTCCTTTCTTCAGTATGTATACACTAACATCTTAGCTGAGGTAAATCTTCTGATATAAATAATCTCAGCAATCTAAGTGTTTTCTATAATTAAAATATCCTATTACTCAGAAATATAGTTCTTAGTTGTTGATTTCTTGTTATTTTGGATATCAGAATCTATCTCTATTATAAGTTGAGAAAAGGGCAACTAGGGGCTATACTTCTATTTGGGTGAAATGTCCTTATCTATTAGCTTATATTTTTAATATTATGATGGTTTCTTGAAAGATAGTTATCTATATAATTATAATCAGGAATTCTGGTCTATAGTATCTCTGCCTTTTTTGTTAATCTAATAGATAGCACTAATAGCAGTAGTCTCAGAGAGAGAGTGAAAGACTTTTTGATGCTGACATATTTCTAGCTAAAAGGCTCTTTTCTGATATATTTCTTATCTTCAGACAATAGTGACTATGCTTAGTCCTTCTTCAGTATTCTAGAGATCATTATCTTCTGGTAGTATCTAGTAAGAGTTATCTCAGGAAATAAGTTCAGAGAGCTCCTCCTGTTTGGAGACTTCTTGTTCAGAAGTTTCTTCTTCAGATATTTCTTAACTCCAAATTGCTTACACTTCTGTAGCTTCAGTTGTAGGTATTTTTAGAATATAGTTGTATTTCTTCTTTTTTCTTTTATACTTAGGGTAGGCTGTACTAGGCAAATTTCTTATTCCAATAATCTTAGAGAAATGTTTGGAGTATTTGTGTCTTTTGAGACAGATAGAACATTATTTGATTTGTCTTACAATGACTTCAATTATAATAGGAATAGTATCTTTGATCTATATATTATCTTCTGGTCTATCATCTATTAGATTGATTTATAGGTTGAGTCTGGGATCATTTCTGTCTTCAGATTCTTCTTCTTTCTCTATTATAGATTCTTTGCTACTAGTATACTCTTTCTAGATAATAATCTTTTTCTTTTTCTTTAATTGCTCATAGCTAGTTATCTTAATTCTATACTTTTTTTCTCTATAGTCAAATTTGAGCACCTGTTGACCAATATCAATGACTGAATTCATTTCCTTCATCTAGTTAGTACTAAGAATTATATTATAAGTAATAGCTTTAGTGACAATAGCTTTTAAGATAGAAAACTAAATATATTCTAGAGAGATAGTGATGTTTTGTACTTCTTCAAGAGGTTGAGTTCAGACTTCATCTGCTACTATAATGCTGAGGTTGGATAGTCCATCATAGGCCACTGGAGAGTGTTTAGGAATTGTTTAGCAATGATACAGATAGCTGTTCCTATATTAATGAGGATTTTCACCTTATGTCCTCCAATATCTCTATAAGATATATACTGATATATCTTTCTGTAGTCTGAATAGTAGTTAGTACTAGTTCTTATTGTGAGATTAGAACTTAGTCAGTACTGAATCTTGTGGTTCTCAATAGTTTATTTTGAACTCCAGTAGGTATTAGTTATAGGAACTATAGGAGAGAGACTTCTATCTTGGCTTTCTGAATCTTTTGTCAGATTTCATTGTAGATATCTCTAGATATAGTCTTCAGGGTATACTTCTTTTTGGATCTTAGAACAGTAGGCTCTTGTTCTTCTTGCTCTATTTCTTTATTCTCAAGTAGTAATTTATTTATTTTGAGGACAAAAGGTAAGAGGGATCAGGGGGGTGTCTCAACTTACTCCTCTTTATTTCCTTCATCTTTCTCTTAAATAATTCTTTAGCTGGTGTTTCTGGATAATCTTTCTATTAGTCTCTTCCTTTTATCAGCTGGGTAGATTGTTTTTCTGATAATGATCTTAGTTGAGTATAGGTCTAAGTTACTGTAGTCTTTACTATTACTTTCTTCTTCAAATTCTTTGACAGGATAGGCTTCAGTCTTCTTATACTGAGTTTCATTTTTTAATTTAGTAGTTCTAAGTCCCTTTGATCACTTCTTCTATTATTATATTCTATAATATAGTATCCAAACTGTCTATAGTAGAAGCATTAGACTTGAGCTCTATCTTAGACAGGATATCTTCTTTCTTCTTATAGCTAGTAGCTCCTATTATCTCTAGATAGGTAATCTTGATTTCTTTATAGTATATACTTTCTATTGTCCTATAGATAGCTCTGATTTTTATATATAGTAAGGTTTTTAATTTACTCAACCAATTGGTCCAATTTGGAGTTGAGGTTTTAGATTTTATTTCTCTCTTTCTTTCACATTCTTAAAGAAGTTCCTATAGGGTTTTGACTAAGATATCTTCCTTATTATCCTTCTTATTATGATTACTCTAGATAATTCCTTGTCTATTATCAAAAAATCCTTGAGCTATATCTACTTATTCTTTAGGATTTCTGATGCCTAGAGTATAGACATACTGGGTAATGTTTGGGAGAATCTCATTTATGAAGATTATTAAATCTATAATATCTTAATTGGTAGCATTAAATCTAGCTATATATATTCTCTTAAATTTTAGTAAAGAATACCCTGAGTAATTCTTTGAGATTCATCTTTATTTTCATGATAGATTCTTGAACCTTGTAGTAGATTTCATTTTCTGTAGATTTCTCAATGAGCTAGTGAGTCATGACTTCATATTCTGCTTTTCAGAATAGTGCTATATAGATGGCTGTTCTAAGATCTAAATATATATATATCACTTATTACTTGGTTGAAAATTCCCTTGACTAGTTCTCTGAGTTGGGCCTTATAGATAGCAACTTTTCTCTAAATAGAGAGATTTTTAGAACTACAATTTCTTTGATTTCATCAAAGAATTCCCTTTTTTTTTTTTTTTTTTTTTTTTTTTTTTTTTAACGGACTCATAGTCCTGTGGATTTTTATTGAAAGGGAACCTAGACTATATAGGCCAAAACCCTCCCCCACCACCCTCCAAACAATATCCCCCCATTAACCTAGGCTACTAAATTGTCCAGCAGTCCTACTGCTCCAGCTATATCTGTTGAATACTGGCTAAGTCGACCCCCATGACATAGACTAGACTTGTCTGCTCACCAGGGCTGGATCATCATTTACATACAAGAGCACACCTATGCATCAGATTTAGCAGCACCAGGACTGAATAAAGAATAGCCCCCCAAACTCCAAAAGAAAGCCTGAGGCAAAATAAAAACCCCCCAACTAATCAATAGAGAGCAAAGTGGATTCAAAGCGGGTGAGTAAAGGACTTACATGCAGTACCTTCCCCAAAGGACTTACACATAGGCTAGGGCCTGAAAAGACCCCACTCCCACTCTCCAAGCCTGCGAGCCTCAATCACGTTATCGTGTCAGCTCCTGGTTCCAGTCAGGTACTGCCAAATGAGGAAGGTCCCACTCCCCAAGTCTGTGGACCTTGATTGCATTGCCACGTCAGCTCTCGGTTCCAGTTGGGTACAGCCAGGATGCCAGCCCCTGCACCACCCCACCCCCCACTAGCCAATTGAAAGGCCCTACCAAAATATTATCCACCCTAGCCCCGATGATCACCCCCAGCTTGGCACCCCACTGGTTCACCATAATTGCTCTTTCTCCTATCTGTGATGGCCATCTCCCCTCCCATCTCAACATTACCTGAAAAGCAGTCACCTACACCAGAACCGCACTTGCCGGGAAGCTCGCCAAAGCCAGAGGGCCCCACCACAGGCACCGAGGACCTGCAGGTAACCTACACTGAGCACTTGACACCCAAGGTCAACTGATTTCCTACATAGCCCAAGACACACTGAGACAACACCTTGTTGGCGATGGTAAAAGGAAGAAGGTGCCACACCAAAATGGATGCACTCCAGATGCAGCCGAAGATACCAGAAACTGCGAAAAAGTGGAGAAGACACCGATCTGACACTGATAAAGGGGCAACTCATCACTATTGCCCTCCTCCCACCATGCCCATACAGGCACAGCAAACCAACCTGAGGTAGAGGGGGTAATAATAGGGGAAGGGGACTCGGAAGGTTGCTTACCAAACCTTGTGACTAATAAGGTAGTGGAGAAAGGAGTGTCAAAGAATTCCCTTGGGTCTTCTTCTGAATATCTTGCAAAGTTACTATTGAGGTGACTATTTTTTCATCACTGTCTTCTGGTTTTGATTCTGATTCTGATTCTGGTTCTGATTCTGGTTCTAGTTTACTTTCTAAGTTATTACTAGAGCTTAGAATGCTTGGATATCCTAAAGATAGTGTTATTGATCTTCAGTAGGTCTAGATAACCTTGAAGGAGCTATTCTTAGTCCTTCTGGTTCTATAGCTGCTGGTCCTGATAGCAGTTCAATGGAGGATACTGGTGGAGCTTCTGAGAGAAACCCAGATTGTATAATGAGGTCTTCAAGTTCTTATCCAAGCTCATTGAAGTCTCTAGCAGAGCTGTCTGTGTTGTCTGGTTGATCTGGTTGATCTGGTGATAAGTCTATTGATACTGACTGAGGATTCTGTACTGTACTGACTTCTGGTTAAGATCCTTCTGATGCTAGGTAATGAGTCAGTCTTAAGGTGATTACTTCTCTTCCTGTCCAAATGCTGGTGATGACTTGTTCTCCTGTAATGGTAGGGATTAGTATTGTATCAAATGTATCCAGTTTGGCTGTTGGGTTCTTGTGAGCTGAAAAGTCATGTAGATTCAAAGAAAATCTTCCCAGTTGAGCTCCCAAATGTAACATACTGGCTCAATGGAGGCAAATTATAAGGTTGACAGGTTTGTGTAGTTTGGCTTGAGCCCCCAGTTACTTTGTCAAAAGCAACAAAATGTTCTAAAATTCCTGATGTCCTTGGTGTTTAGCAGTATAATAGTCAAATCTGGATACAACCGTCGATTCTGGTAGATTTCCTAATCGGGACGGTTCTTGAGTGTAGTGGCGATTTGTGTGTGGCGCGAGCGGTTTGTGTAGCACAAATGGGTTTCCTTTTGGGATGGTAATTTAGCGGCTTCCTTCTTGAGTGGCGGAAGATCTCTGTGTAGTGCGAGTGGTTCCCTTATGCGATTTCTGCGTGACGATCGTCTCTTCCAAAAGTATGCAATTTCTGGCATGACGATCTTGGCATAACATGGCGATTCCTTAATAAGCAGCGGGTTGGTGATTTGGCGGAGTACTCGGTTCGGCGGATAACTCGGATAACTCGGTTTGGATAACTCGGATGGCGGATAACTCGGATAACTCGGATGACTCGGTTTTTGGCAGGTAACTCGGATAACTCGGATGACGTGGATTCTCCTGAATCGGCAGACTTCTTGAAAATAGCTTGGATGGCGGACTTATTGAATGGCGGCTCTTCCTTAAGCGGCGGGTTTCTCTTCAAAGTGTACCAGACAATTGGCCTTTGCTTTTGATTTTCGAACTCTTCTTTGTATCGGAAAGTGAACTGGAGTGGAAATGTGTTTGGAATTTCGGACTGAGGTTTATTCACTCTTGTCTCTGGGGTATTTTATACAAGTTGGTTGCTATCTGGTTGCTATGTGGCTAACTATAGAATGCACAGTAATGTTATTTAGGGGAGGGAGTGACTGGGTGTGTCTACTGAGTACAGGTATGTCCAGTGGGCACAGGTGTGCTGATGGGCACAGGTGTGTCCTTAGGACACAGATCAACAAACCTGATTTAGTATCTTGGCTAATTATAAGTAGTGGCACATATGGGTAACTAGGTATGGGTAACTATGATATGCTGAGTGTTCATGTCATCTGGCTATACTATGTTATTCGCTTGTTACAATATATACCCAGTCACTCGTGTTTTTCTACACCTGGCTATGGATCGTAATGATCCTCGATATCATCGTGCTGTTGTATGCCTTAATCGATGTCTTGCGACACCGAGTGTAAGTGAGTCGAGCACCGCCATCGTTTTGTCATTTTCTTTTCCCCTTCCGACTCTCACCTTCCAACGCACCTGCCAATCCCAGTGATTACATTGGGGTGACGGATATGCGCTTGGGATACATCGCCGCCTTCTCATGTGTCCTCGTCATCGACATAGTGGTCTGGTGAGTTTGTCTACTTTTTCTTCTAAGATCAAATTCCCGAAATTTCTAACTGAACGTTGTTTTTTTCGGATTCAGGGGGTTTGGCTCCGCAAACCGATTCTGGACCTTTGTCAATCCTGGGTGCTTCTACCCTCCACTCGGATACGCCCAGGCATTACTCGCTTGCATCCGTGGCTGTAAATATCATATACGTCGTTCAACATGTCTGCTCTTCTTTCCCTTATTTCCGTACTATCCTCGTTAACATCCTCGCACTCCCGATTCCAGTCCTCCTCGTGACCGCCTACTATATCCTCAAACACAACAACCAGTTCGTCGAGGTAAATCTCGAGCCCGAGGTAGAGCCCACGCCCGATGTGGCGGCCGCCTCACTGCATAGTAATCAGGAGTAAATGTCGATTAGGAGGGAAATGTTTTTGTGGACTCAAGACACATCTCGACGCTGCGGTCTTTCATTTACTTTTTTGTAATTTGACCTGGCTACTTACATTGGCCCTTGTGTTTCGGTATAGTATTGCTTGAAATGGGGGTACGCATAATAACTACTTCGTAGACTCTTATTATCCAACAGTTTTATTTTATTTTATTTTATTATATTTAATTTGCCCTTGGTCGCTCCATAATCAATAGTCGTCGGTGATACAAAAACCTTGATCACGCTGACCAAAAAAATGTCAGGGAGCGCCACGACCACGGACTTATTAGCTTGATGTCGCAGACACCAACCTAAATCGCACATATGCGAAAGTGGCGGACCTTTACTTTGAAGCGAACTTGTCCGTAGAGACGTTACTCAACCATGTCCACCGCCCCTATCCGCCAACAAGAGCTGCTTGCTTGACTCAAGCCTTTCCACGACCTGCACAGAGCCCGCCAAATAGACATCCTGACCTGGAAGAACGAGCATTTATACTTTGACCAACAGCTCCGTGTCTGCCTCAAGACCTTGGGCGTGCCACAGCTTGATCCATACCTTGCCTGATCGACTCCGCGGTTTTGAACGGCAGGTTTGCCAAAGTTTATCAGACAACAGGTGGATGGTCACACCTTTCTCCGGTACAATTCGCGTGACACAAACCTCAAGCAACAGTTTTTTCGACACAAAGCGGAGAAAAGGTACTATAAACATGTCTTCGAGCAAGAGTTCTGGTGGGCATGCTGGGTCAGGCAGACCTGAGGCCTTTGGCTGGCAGCAGGTTGGGAGGGGTTTTGGCCTGGGGATGGGGGCCTTTGGAGGGTCGAAGGGCGGCGAGGGTGCTGGAGGAGGGCCAGTGTCTGGTGGGAATAGCAGAGGAACTGGACCTATGAGCTTTGCTGACAAGGTGAAGGGGAGTGGATGGCCGACTGGAAGCCGGGCTGGTGCTGCAGTGGGGAAGGGCAAGGCAAGCTCTGGGAGGGGGGGAAGTCCTCTGGCTGGGAGTATGAGTGTAGGGTCTGGAGGTGGTGTGGCTGGGGGCGGGACTGCTGATGGCGGTGTGACGGTGAATCAGGAAAAAAAACGAGATATGACGGCTGATGGCCAGGGGGGGCAGGGGTTCCCAATGCGGAAGGGGGACCTGGCGGATGGTGTGACGGGGCTGGCGGTGGCCCCGTTACTCAAGAAGTCGATTTCAGAGTTTGCGGTGACATTGTGTTTCAGGGGCTTGGCGGTGACGGCGAGGATGGTTCTGGGGCTTGTCTCGAAGCAGGTGGCTGGGGCGGCTTCAGTAAAGTTCTTGAAGGGGCTGGAGGGGGTCAAGGTGGGCTTTGAAGATGCTGGACCACTGGATGAGGTGCTGAAGAATGGAGTCGTGGTTGGGGAGGTGGTGGTCCCCATGGTACGGTGCTTGCGATGGGACCCCAGGGTGGTGCAGCTTCTGGTAAAGGGGGTTCCCACGGTGACTAAGGAGGAGACTAGGAAGAGGGTGGAGGAGGTGATGATTGAGTATGGGGATGTGGTGGATGTCGGATTTCAGGTGTGGGAGGGGACGACGATCAGGACCGGCGACGTAGATGTCCGGATTAGGCTGGCGGGAAAGGAGGCCACAGGGAAGGCGAGTGACTGGCCTTTGGTGCTGATGTGGGGGGCCGTGGTCTGTAAGGTGTCGAGGGTGAAAGGGAGTGAAGTGGAGGAGGAGGACTTGCTGGAGGCACTGGAGGAGTTGAGTGGTGCTGTGGAGAGGAGGGCGGCAGCATGGAGGCTGTATGAGGAGTCGACACATCTGAAGATTGTGGGCGGGAAGAGGATCCGGATGGATAAGAAGCAGTGGGAGTGGGCACAGGGATGCAGGAGACAGAGGGAGCTGTTGGCGGGCATGGCTGGAGGGGTGATGAAGAAGTCGGTCGGCGAAGAGGAGTCTGCGGGTGCTAAGGCCAGTGTTTGGGCTGGTAATGGAGAAGAGGTGGAAGGGGTGAAGGAGGTGGCGACTGGAGGGGCGCTGGGCAAGAATCCGTTCGCTGATGGTACCTTTGAAGTGTGGGAGCCGGAGTTGGATGCTACCCCTCCCCCACTTATCAGGAGGGGCCCCATTGGGAAGAGAGGGTTGGCAGAGGATACACGGATACAGGGGGCCCAGCAGATGTGCTTTGGGGTCCCTGATGCCAGGCTAGGGGGTCAGGTGGTGGCAGTTGGTGAGGACGAGCTGGTGGATGTCCTTGAGGAGGAGTGGGATGAGGCGGCCAGTGTAGGAGTTGATACTACGATGCTGGATGCAGGGCAGCTGGGGACTCCAGGAGGGAAGGAGGTGGGGAACCTGTTGTGGATGCGCAAGGTGATGGACAACCTCGCAGCAGATGCCTTGGGAGAAGTGGACCTGCGGGCAATGCCGGAGGAGCATTGGGCAAGAGTTCTACGTGGTGATAGAATGGTGGAGGCACTAAAGGTGGAGATTTTGGGTGTCTTCATGGAGGAGGAGGGGTATGAGGTTGATGAGATGAGGAAGGCAGAGTTGGGGGTGGTTGCTGGTGAACGAGCAGTCTACTGCTGGGAAGAACGTCATGGGTTGTGGCTCTGGCAGGAGGCCTGTCTGGAGTATCATGAGGAATTTGAGGAGCGCGAGGATGGGGCAATGGTAGAACTTCTGGGAGCTCTGGAGGCACAGGAAGCGGGGGAGAGAGAACTGGCAGATGAACACAACTTGGACGTGGTGCAAGAGGAGCGGAATGTGGACTTGTAGAGGATGAGACCGTGATATAACATTATTCCTTATGAACAGTACAACCAACATTTTCTCCTTGAATGTGAATGGGTTACGGGGCTCTGGGCGGCGTAAGAACATTTTTACTTGGCTCAAGGGATTGGAGGCTGATCTCTTTTTACTACAGGATATCCGATGTGAGGATGAGGACGATTGGGTGGAGTGGACGAGGGAATGGGGTGGGGCTACTGCTTGGTTTGGAAAGGTGGCAATCTTGGTGAGGAAGGGTAGGGGTGACTTGGGGGGAATCAGGAGCTGGGGTGATAGATTGGTCTGGGGAGATTGGCACCGACCGGGGTGGGAATCGGTGAAGGTGGGCTCTTGTTATTGCCCTGCAGCTAGGGCTGAGCGGATTGCATGGATTGGGGAGCTGCTGGAGGAGGGTATTCTCTTGGAGGAAGGGATTGATGTGCTCGGCGGAGACTTTAATATGGTTCGGGATCTGCGTCTAGATAGGACTGATGGAGGAAGAAGTGCTGGGGGTAGAAGTGGTGGTCTGGACGCTTGGGAGGAGGTGGAGGTATTGAGCTCCTTGGGGGATATGGGCAGGACATGGTGGGGAGATGCTAGGGTCTACACACATTGGGTGAATGGCTTGGGCACAAGGATCGACTGGATTCTGACGGCGGAGTGCTGGGGGGCAGATGTTTGGAGGGCACTGGAAGTGGAGTGGTGTCCAT